>CAIGQZ010032903.1:1478743-1506445 GCA_903798205.1 Danio tinwini | reverse complement strand
AAAACAAAAATATATTTATTTCACTATTTATTTTTTTTAATACTTCCAGAAATAATTTCCCTAGAGTTTACAATATTTTGCTCAACCCTTTGTGTATTATTAACGTAAAGCTATTTCTTCATGTAAATTAGAATGTGTACTGTTTTGATTTTTTTTCAGAGCAAAAATAATTTTCATGCATTTTTTATACCATTATTTACTGAAGATACACATTGTTCAGAGTAATAAAAGATTATATACTAACAAATCTCATAAGGCATATTCACTTTACAACAATAATAATTTGATTACACATAAAAAGACGAATAACATGTCATCCGCAATGTATAAATAAATTGTCATTTTAAATCACTAGGTTATACCAATTTGTCATTAAAAATGAATAATAATGTAAAATATAATAAGACAGTATGATCCTCTATTCTTTGCCAATTTAAAAAAAGTACAGGTTTGACCTTAAATTTAATTTATATGTGTCTGTATTGATGATCGTGTACCTGTCAGAGGCTGCAGGAGCACTTTTGTGACTGGCTCTCCATCATATGCTCCGTACTCTAAAACCGTGACCTCTGTTTGGCATGGCTTGGGATTCTCACAACCTACCGGACACAATAAAAAAAAAATCAGAATGCGGAAATGTGTTTCTGTTAGCTCAATTTTCAACATTTGATTTGGAGCAGAAGAGATTTTCACCCTCTGTTCCTTCAGTGCACATCATATGGGTCTTGCCCTCCGTGGTGTTCTTGCCAATTGCAAAGTCCAGGCTCAGATTCTTTTCAGTCACAGTACCACGCACCTGCAGAGGATGTATAAATAGGCTGAGTTATTATAATAAAAAAACATATATGTATTGACTGAATGTCTGAACGCTACAATACCAGTGCTAGATAAGCTTTGGTAACCCGTCTGTCTTTAAAACAGCAATACGCTTGACCTGCTGCCGCCTTGTTCAGAGCAACACACAAAGCACCACTGGTGGAAAAATCCAACTGATGGCAAAACCTGCAGAATATAAGAAAACACATGAACAAACTGCTAATGACAGAGTTCCCATTCTTTCATAAACAGCAGATTCAAGGACTTTTAAAAGCACCATTCATTTAAAATCAAGCAGCTTTCTTAATTCCCCCAGCATATGTAGCGTCATGAAAGTCCTTACTGTACTTAACATTTCCTTTACTCTTAATATTTACAATAAAATGTCAGTAATGATGATGTTTTGAATGTGTCATTTTCCAAAAAAAGGTGTCATGTTTAAACATATTCAATAAAATGTTGAATTAAATACTAGTAAAAATCAAGTGTGGTTTCTGAAATATTGATAAAATGTGCACTATTTGTGTTAACTCATTGCCCTGGTCAGATCACACGATTTTTTATTGTTGGTTACAAAAGTTACTGTCAGATTATGCAATTTTTTCTTGATAAAATCTTGACTTGTCGTGGGTAACAAATGTGCCAGCCTTCAAGTTCCTTCACAATTAGTCATCCTGTGACGTCTACGACAAGTGTTATTTCCCAAAACAGTCACAAGTGTTGCTATAACAATATTTCTTATCTTAATTTCAATATTTTTTTTTCTTATGTCATTCTCAATAAACACTGATGCTTGCTGACAACTAGGCTACATTATTTAAGGGTATTCATTATGACATGGATAGGATCAAATGTATATTTCCTTTTTAATGTTAAGATATTTTCTTTTAAATTGAATTTTTTCAGCCATGGGTAGCTTATTAAAGACTCTTCGCCTGAACTTGCTGCGAATGAGAGGGGGGAAAATGAAAGCACATCAGGACCAAGGAAATAAAGACATAATCTTTAAAATAATGACATATTAAACAATTTGCTAATATATGACAGAGGTTTGTGATACAACAATTACAGTGAAGCATTAATTAAATCCTTATTTTCCATGAAGCGAAACAAACCATCCACCTGTATAGTGGAGGGGCACAAACAAATAAATAACTTGTATATTTTTCTTGAAAAAAAAATATCTTTTTGAAACTAATTTTATTTGGTATAATTTTACTAAAATAAACCTAATTTTAATGTTTTTTTTTGTTGGTCAATAATCTACTAGATAAACAACAATATTGAGTAACAGGTGAAGTGCTTCAAAACCAGTCCACTATATGCTTCAGCGCCAAAGCACAAACTGGTTTGTAAAATAAAAAAACTAGCCTAAATAAAAATTAAAGTGAAATATTCACTGTTTCAGAAAAAGCTATATTAAAGGTCAAAATCATCCATTGCGGGTGAGTTTCAATTTATTTAGTTTAATCAAGTAATTTAAATAAGCAAGACAGGCTTTTACAATGTATTAGCAGCACTGAACGTGTTTCCAGATTACCTCGAAAGAACGAACTTGTCGGGAGGTTGAGAGAACTCAGAAACTCGTAAGATTGGAGATGTCTGTGTATTTGTGCCAGTCTGTCGGTTAATATTGCTTAAAACACTTTAATATTTTAGAGAAAGTAGTTAAAGTTTGCATAACCAATGATTGATCTTATCCACCCGTGACCCACTAATAAGTAGGCTAAATATGCAGCCTATTTTTCGATTACCTGACCCACGAATTAATGGCATCACCGTGAATATAGCTGAGAAATTATGTACAGCTATTGCTGTGTCACCCATGTGACAGAACTTGACGTGAAGAACGGTAAAGAAAACAAAACATGCTAGACTTTCTGCAATGGTTTCGTGAGGCGTCACAGACACGGTTGTCATGAACTATGCAACATTACACAAGGAGAAACGATTGAATCTTGTGTCATGACGCCCATTTGTCGTTTACAACTCACCACGACACTGTAAGTCAAGGAAATCATGCCGAAATCGTGAGATCTGACTGGGGCTTCAGTTCTTGTATGAAATTAAATGGTAAGATTTAAAATCTTAAATCTTACACCATAAACAAATTTCATTTAAAATGTAATTAAAGCACTTCAATGACCTGTTTGTTTTTAAGTAATTTCCAGGCCTTAAATCCATGTCTGACATCCAAGTACTTTCAGGAATGAACAGAGAAGAAGCTGAATATTTAATTTTAAAAAACAACAACTAAATTACCTGAAGCCGTAGTAAGTGCCAGGATCTGCAAGCTCTGGAAAGCGATGCTTTAGCTGACTCTGGACAGTCTGCTTCTCATACCACATTTTACTGTCAATTCGGATGTCCCAGTGTTTGTTGACAACTATATAGTTTGAACTGTGGTACAAAACACAAAGGTTTTCCAGGCTCGCAGGCTCCATGCTCGTCTTCTCCTGCACAAACACAACACAGAGGTTATTCTGTTACATCGTCAACATTTGTGACAAATTATAATATTTTACAATGACTATATAATATTATTTATAACCTGGCACGGTTATCGCGTGCTGCTTGGCTTGTTCCCACTGTACTTGTTTTGAAATGGATCCTGACTTAAATGTTGTTGATAATCATGTTGCCTGAGGATCACTCGCGCTCAGTTTTCTTTTTATTTGTTCTCCGCAGAGCAAACCTTCTCCTTTAGGGGAAGCATCAGATCGTGCACACGTTCATATTCAATAATCGTGAAAAACGTTATTATTATTTTCAACGTGTCAGCGTAGATTAAACAAATTTACTTTTACGCTATATTACTGGTCCCACGCTTTACTGGCAGACATGATAGTTCCAAAATAAGAGTCACACATTTTCCATAGATTTTCAAGCCATGTTGCATTTAAAATGTTTCATTTTTATATTTATTAGTTATGCAACTGAATAGTAATTAGTTACACATAATAATAATAATAATAATAATAATAATAATAATAATAATAATAATAAATCAATTAAAAGAGTATAATCGTAATGTTTGGAAAAAAGAATAACAATAAATATTATTTATGTTAGTAATAGTAAATATAGTAAAAATAAAAAAGTAATAGTAAAATGTCTAATTTCTGAAATACAAATTAGATAAAAATGTTTAAAAAATGTATTAAGTTTATCAATTAAATTAAATACTTATAAAAGATTAATCTAGATTAAAATAATCGTATATTAATTTAGATTCAAATTAATTATACAAATTTATTGAAACAAATAAATAACGTGAAAATAAATGAATAAATGCTGTACGACAAGGAAAAAGGTTGCTTAGTAGAAACGTAGATTACAAATAATGTTTTAGACCCGAGAAGGGAAATACGTACAAAAACATTCATTACAGTACTTATAAGCGAGCAGGAAAATAATCAAATTTGGTGTCAATAGATTTTATTTTAATAATTTGTTTGCCATTTAGAGCTAAGCTAATTTAACACAAAACACAGAAAACTGCGCATGTCAAGCTTATGTCCAGTTTGCCGTGGTGTATTCTGGGATAGAAAGTCACAGACATGGCGTCCCGTGCGCTTGCACAGTGTGTGCGCTCGCTGGCCCGCGTCTCTGCAAGGTTAAATGAAGGCAGATCCGCCTGCGTGCTCCTCGCCTCAGCGCAGCGGCCGCACTCCTCCTGGACCTGCAGCCAGAGGACCAGCAGGACTGAACTACTGCGGGTGAGCTTTCAGCAGACGGAAACTGTTTGTCTCTGTGGCCTGCTAGAGCTGGAGACTCAGTGACCTACCTGTGCCTTTCCGACAAATCTGCCCGCGCTGCTTGACATCTGGCTCTCATACGCTCAGAGTTAGACCAGTCTACATTCACAACATACTTCTGCCACATCAGTTACCGTTGTTTTATAAAGCGCATTAGGTAAAGAGCTTATACTTTTTATGAGTGCGTCTTTACTTCAGGTCTATTTGCATCTTCACTTGTAGCAATTATTAAAGGAGCAGCAGTTCGTGTGAAACTGAAAATATTGTCGTAAATGTTATTTCAAATATGTATGACTCCAGTTCTTTAGTAAAGCAATTTATTATTTCATATTGTATTAAAACATTACAAATGATATTTATTTGGTGCAATGAACACGATTTTAGCAGGTTGAGTAAAGAAAAAAATTATATAGAGGTAAAGTTGGTTTTATATTAGGATATTCAGACATTCTCCTTAATAGTATAATTTCAGAAATTTATTATTTGCAAATTCTAAATAGGGAAATCATATTAGCAGCCAATGACTATCAAAGTACAACAATGTTCACAGTCAATTAGATAGTGCTATTGTTGTTTTGAAGTCATACTTGCATGCTAATTCCGCTCGAATATGTAATATGGTAAACAATATAGAGACTTCTAAATGAACGAATGTGTGAATATGAAACCAACTTTACCTCTATAAAAATGATCACCAAATTTTCACATTGAAGTGTTTCTAAACGTCTATGATTTTTTAGTTTTAAACACAAAACGAGATTTGCTAAAGTATGTTGAGGAAAAAAAGCCATTGATATCCACAGTAGGAACAAAATAAACTTACAAAGCCTTTTTTTATCTTCTTTAAAAATTCAGTTCTTCCTTGTATCGTCCTTAATTCAAGATGCACATAATTTGAGATGAGGAGAGAATAAAATAAGTCTTGTTTTCTGAGAAATTCAATAGTGTCTGGATTGCAGCCTCTCGGAATGCAATGTCAGACATGATATACTCAATTGGAGCTAGTGACATCACTGTGACGGTAGGGTTAGGTGAGCCCATTCAAAAGCATTGAATGCAGCTCAGATTGCATCTGCACTGAGTCTGCAGCCAGACCCTTTTCGAGAAATTAGACAAAGTGAAGTTGTTTTCTGATTGATTGGCAGAATTTTTGTATTTTAATCATAAGCTCTTAATCTTGATTTATAAAAAAATAATAAAAAATACAGAGGACAATGTTATTTTTGCAGTGTGATCAGATTGAATTTGGTACAGTGAAAGTTATTTCCATATAATAGTGTTTTGGAGGAGGAATACTTACACTAATTTTTTCATTAACTTAATTTTAAAGATTTCAAAACCTGAAGTTAACTCATTGTGTTCTCCCTAAAAATATAGTTTTTTAAAAAAGGACATTTTTATGTTCCCTTGAATTCCTTCAAATTATTCATCAAATTTAATCTACATTTATTAAGCAGGGTGTCCATAGGGACTTTAAAAGTATTAAAAGTTGACCAATCAATTATGAGAAAATGAAGGCACTTAAAATGTATTAAAACGTCTTAATGTTTTTACGAGGTCTTAAATTTTGTTCAAGCGTTGTCTAAAGTATTTGACTTTTAAAAGCATAAATATATTTATTTTCCTCCTAATATTAACAATGGCGTGCTCGATCCACTCGATTGGTTCGGGCCGGGGTGCGTTCGGCCAAGCTCCTCCATCCGGGTGATGTCATGTAATTTGTGACAAACGCGGGAAGGTGATGTGACGCTCTCCACATGAAGCAAAACCATTGAGCAAAAAAGTGGACAAAATGGGAAAATGTAAGTTTGGGTACTCCTAGTTGGAGAAAGATGAGTTTAAACAGTGGCTGAAGCCTGTAGCTGAAAACAGCCAAGTAATTTATTCTTTCAAGCTTTATTTCTTCCGAGCTTATCTGAGTTCTGTTGCATGGTTGTGCTCTATTGATTTCTATAACTACAACTGTTTATTAAGTTAAAGGTTTAATACTGATTAGAACTTGAAGTGGCGATGAGGTCTTAAAATATTCAGAGGTCTTCAAAAAGTCTTGAAATTTACTGAAATTATCTTTAGGATTCCTGCATATACCTTGTTAAAGCAACTAAAAACTGAACATGAGTCATATTCTGTCCAACATTTTGTTTGCAACACAGCAAAAAGAGATTTCCACTTGCATTTTTGCCATATATACAAGTTGGTCAGTATTCTCACGTGTTAATTCTAGTCTGTTAATCTTCTGAACATTGAGCATTATGAATATGATTGTCTTTGTAATATGATGTTTGCCTGTGTCCAGATTCCCAGCCCGTCTGTTCATCTGTGTCGGCATTACAGTGATTCGCCACCCCTCACATTAGAGGGCATCCAAGAGCGAGTTCTGTATGTCCTTAAACTCTATGACAAGATCAATCCAGATGTGGTGAGCGATTCTTCACACTTTCTGAACTCTTAACATTGCATGGGTTATTTAGTTTTCTTTTTTAAAGCCTCTGAGTACTGAAAATTTAAGGACAACATTGGTTCATAGCAGTCGCATACATACCTACTACATTTTAATGCATTTGATTAGCCTTTTTCTGTGTCCCAATTTGCACACTATTACTAATGCTAAAAAGACAAACTCTGCACAATTGAAGCAACAATAGATATGTAGGGAAAAAAATCACCATGTAAAAATGTGCAAAAGGAGAACAAGCAATCCCACATGCTATTAGTACTTACTAAATAATTTCTTAAATATAAACATAACATTTGTAATGAACGTATACATGTCTGATGAAGGTCATGAGCCCGAAATCATACTATAAAAAAAAAATAATCAGCAGTTATTGATAGTGGACAGGATTGCTTGTTCTTCTACTAGTTCTAGAAATTTGAAGTGTAGATCCACACATACTCTAATGGATAATATTACCCAGAATACATTGTGCATTGGACGTGAATTTGATTAGAATTACTAATCTGGGTAAAATGTGTAAAACTACAAACATGGCGGACACAAGAGACAGAGCGTTGAGTGGAGAGGCTTTGGTCAAGAAGTTTGAATGACTGTTATTTAATATCTAACCTTCTGGAATATGTGTACTTGACGTTTTCCACGTTATACCTAATCTGGAACAACATAGATGTAAAAAAACCAGTCCAAGGCACTCTCAAAATGTGGGAAAAAATATTTAAAAAGCCTTTATTGACATGGCTATTCCTTAAAACTGCGCCAAATGGCCATGTCAATAAAGGCTTTTTAAATATTTTTTCCCACATTTTGAGAGTGCCTTGGACTGATTTTTGACGTTTTGTTAAATGTAAGTTTACATTGTTGTTCCAGATTAAGTATAACGTGGAAAACGTGAAGTACATATATTCTCGAAGGTTAGATATAAAATAACAATCATTCAAACTTCTTTACCAAAGCCTCTCCACTTAACGCTCTGTCTCATATGTCCGCCATGTTTGTAGTTTTACACGTTTTACCCAGATTAGTAATTCTAATCTAAATAACATCCAAATGGTGCAGTTGTAAGGAATAGCCATGTCAAACGCTTTTTAATATTTATTTTTTCCCACATTTTTCGAGTGCCTTGGACTGATTTTTGCAGTTTTTTTCTGATGAATCCCTTATCCAAAGAGCACCGACACATTGTTTAAACTACTCCTGAGCACTTTTTGTTTGATTTTGGATTTTCATATAAAAACATGTTTGGAAATTCTTCTGAAAGTGTAATTACCCAAAGACCTGAGGAGATTTCTCTGCTTGAAAGAGCTGCTATTGGCTAATTCAGTGTTTCCCAATCCTGTTCCTGAAGGAACACCAAACAGTACACATTTTCAACCTCCTCCTAATCAAACACACCTAAACCAACTCATCAGAACATTAGAAGAAACTCCAAAACCTGAAAACATTGGGTCAGAAAAGGGAGACATCCAAAATAAGTATTGTTAGTGTGCCTCCAGGAACAGGGTTGGGAAACGCTGGGCTAATTAACCTGATTAATCCAGTATGATAGGAATTTTAATATGAAAGAAATGGGGATGATATGTCGAGATGATTGACAAGGCACGTAACTAAGCAACAGTCTGTTAATGAGAAAGTATGTCCAAAAATATATAATTTAACTCAATTCATGTTTATTTCGATAGCGCTTTTACTAAGTAGATTGTGTCAAAGCAGCTTAACATAGAAGTTTTAGTAAATTGAAAGTGTGTCAGTCCAGTTTTCAGAGTTGAAGTTCAGTTTAGTTCAGTTCAGTGTGGCTTAAATTTGACTGCTGAAAGTCCAAACACTGAAGAGCAAATCCATTGATGCGCAACTCCACAAGTCCCAAACCAAACAAGCCAGTGGTGAGGAACAAACTTCACCAATTGACGAAAGTGAAGGAAAAAAAAAAAACCCTTGAGAGCAACCAGGCTCAATTGGGCACGACCGTTTCTCCTCTGGCCAGACTTCTTGTGCAGAGCTGCAGTCTAGGCGCTGGAGAAAGCTAGACAGTACTGTATATACTTTCCCTAAACAAAAAAAGTATGTGAATTGGGATGCAGCATTGATTGGATTTACAGATTTATTACTTCCACTGTCCTTAGTTTACATTTGAGACCTTCTACATATTCCTAGCTTCTCACTGATATGATTTTTGTTTCCCTTTAAAGCTTAAATCGACGTCTCATTTCATGAAAGATCTGGGGCTGGACAGCTTGGACCAGGTGGAGATTATAATGGCCATGGAAGATGAGTTTGGTTAGTATTGGGTTTGTTCCTATTGTTCATATTAAATAATCTCACAACTGTGATTTACTCTGCAAACGCATTATTTGAATGCTGGTGCTGAAAGAGATTGTGTCGTTTACAGGGTTCGAGATCCCGGATGGGGATGGGGAGAAGCTTATGACTCCTGAGGAGATTGTAACATACATTGCAGATAAAAAAGATGTGTATGAATAGAGGCAAGTCATATGGTATGCGCTATTGTTTTTATGTAAGCTAATATATTTAGATCGTAGGAGATCAGTGCATGCTTGAAGAGATTGGTAAGAGTAACGTTTCTTTGCTCTTCTCCTGCAGGTATGGAGGATTGACTCTGTATTCAACAATATGGCTGGGCTTTATCTGTGCAGCATTCAGTTCCAGTTGTACTATCTTCGGTCTCTTGTTTATGGGGTCAACTGCCTTGTCATGTGTACTGTTGTATTTAATGAAAAATGTCACTATAAACTTTTGGGAACTTGAGCTAAAAATAAAGCCAAGACTAAATTGTAATCTTTTGTTTTGTCATGTTATACGTGAAGCCTCGCTGCTCCCTCTAGTGGATGTGAAGAAACACTGCTGTTTGATTATAACAGGTGTTCAATCCTGTTTCTGCAGGCCAGGGCCAGATTAACCAATGGGCATTATGGGCACAGGCCCAGGGGCCCCTGCGCACTTGGGGCCCCTGCGAGGGGGGGGGGGGTGGATGCTGATTTTGGAGTGTATTTAGGCTAAGTGCAAATATCGCACCTCGTTGGAATAAGCTAGTTGAGTGCGTCCCGCCAGCGCCGTTTGATCGACAGAGACAACATAACTAAAGAGCGCAGTAGTCAGCAGGTGGGTGCGGCGTAGCTCGTAAAGAGCATGGTAACATGTTTTGAGGCGATTGATCATGAACTCGGTTTGAATCCAGCGTCTGATGAACACGTTTTTCTTTCCCCCCCCCCCATTACATATCAGATTGGAAATACATTTATTTTCAATAGAAAGGAAATGTTTTTGTTTAAAAATTTAAATAAAGTATATAAAATGAGTCACAAGGTATTTAATAAGGATAATAAATATACTATAAACAGTTATTTTCCACCTGGTGTTAAATTTTAGCGACATCTTAATATAATTAATCTGTATTTACAATGTTAGTCGCCCTGCTTCACTCATGTTCTCTGATCTCATGGAGAGAGAGACAGAGAAAGAGACAGAAAAAGCCCCTGAAGAGGAGAGAGACAGGAGAGAACTGGTACAGTGTGTGTGATTTCAGATACTTTCAGCTTTATAATCAAGTGCTTTTTGCCTGCTCTTCTTCATCACGGGAGACAGTAGGAATCATTAATCAGTGTGTGTATTATGGAAGACTCAGATTCATAGAACTGGACTGGAGAGGTGTTATATCCAAATCATATGCATTATAAGTTTGTAGAAGTTCTACATTGAAAATACCCTTAAATATAAATGTTTAGTACTGCTTCAGTGAACTTGGAACAAGTATATTTAAAAACCATTAATTTTCACTAGTTATATTAGTATTTAAGTAATATAATTTATATTACTTTTTATCAAAGTGTGCTTTAAATGCTTTTTAAAATCAGGTAAATCTTTGTTGACAATAAAAATATGTAATATGTCATTTATTTAAAAAATATGGGCAAAATATTATAGACTAGCTTTATTTAAAAATTTTATATTAATCTTAATTTTTTAATTCAACTATAGGGGTGCAGCCTTGTAGGGGGCCCTACAAAACATTGTGCCCAGGGGCCTCTGAATTCTTAATCCAGGCCTGCTGCAGGCCCAATTGTTCCCTTAAGTTCTTTAACACTTGCTTGGACGTCTGATCAGCTGGTTCTGGTGTTTAATTGGGGTCAGAGCTAATCTCAGTGGCCTTCCACCAACAGGACGGACGCTTTTCACAAGACTTATGATGCATTTAACAGCCATCAGCGTCTTAAATCCTTCGTCAAATTTTTTTTATTTAAACATAAGAACATTTAAATATTTATGCATGTATTATATAATCTTTGCATAAAAAAAATCAATGACAGCTTATGCAAAGTGTTTCTAATGCATTGGGCAGGACAGTAAATTCGATGTCCTCTGGCTGTCATTATCAGTCTCATCATATTTTTTCCTTTTTCTGAAAGTCTTAATAATATCATTGTGGAGTTTTTCTCTTATTTCTGCAAATAAAACTGTAAAATAAGTATTTGTTGTACTCCCACCATTTACTGCTCTCTAACCCTGAAATACCCGGAAATGTGAAAAGGGTCCATTGGAAAACCTTGGAATAAATTTTTTTTAAGCATTAATGCTCCGATCCTAACAATCCACTACCAAGCAAACTTCCAATCAAATGCTGTGGTTTGAATTAATATAAATAAAACTGACTAAAGACTCCTAAATGTGGAAAAACAGGACATGGTCATTAACTGAGACCATAAAAATGGCATATACCTGGTTTCTTCTCTTCAAAGGAACTAAAACCAATTTTAAAAATAACAGCTTATTCACTGAAAAAATCTATTTCCCTGAATTTATTATGTATTTTATTCCATAAACTATTAAAAAAGGTGTGATGTTTTCAGACATTTAAATATTTTAACCTAGCACCAATCATTTATCTTTAGAAAGTTAATGAACTAATATTTTGTAAGAGATTTTTAGTAAATCGACCAATTAAAACATTGTAAACAATTGTCATTTTGTGGGGAAAAAAAGTGTTTGATTAAAATTTTGGAAGATGTTATCAGACTTTTATTGAACAGAAGTAAAATATTAATGTTTTACTCAAACCAATCCTTGAAATTCAAATGCAACTTTAAAGATATTTAGGGAAATCCTGGCCAATCCAACACCGGTCTTGGCTTTCTGTAAGTCTTGCACATCCAATCACACAAAAGTTGAGCTATACAGGGTGGGCCATTTGTATGGATACACCTTAATAAAATGTGAAATGGTTGGTGATATAGAGTCGAGGAACTATGACGTCAATTTGTATGCAAAAACCCGGAAGCGAGTTAGCATTTTAGCAGTTCCGGTTCCCTCATCCCAAAGTCAATGGGTTTTTTTCAATGGGATTTCAGTTAAATCGCTTAAATAAGGTTTGTGGCTAACTCAAACTGAAAATACTTTTACGTTTTATTCTACGACATAAAACATCAGTTACATCACACTCATGATTTTTTAAATCGGTTAAGCTTCTTTCAAAAGACGGTTGCTATCAAATTGCTAAACGGGACTACAGCAGGTGTCGGAGACATTATACGTCATCGAGCTGATCTGGTCTGGAGCGCAGCTCGCTTGCGTTGGGCATTTGGATTTGTCTGTTATTTAAGTATTTTCATAAATAGGATTTCATTGTTTGTAATATTTTTCTAAGTAGGAATTGAAATTCTGTAGATAATGCCTTCACTTGTAAAGACTGCCAAGACAGATTCATTTGTTGATCATTTATTTTAATTAAACGATGAAGATACTGCTTACCAGTGCAGCCTGTCTCTTTCCTGCTCTCAGTAATGCAAACGTGTGAATAAATGTGTAAAAAATACATACATATTAACTGTCATTTCATTTGACCAAAGGATTTTTCGTCGGCTTTTTTCTTCATCTGAACACGTTTAACTCATATGTGACAGTATGGGCTGCTTTTGGGCTT
The DNA here is from genome assembly GCA_903798205.1 of Danio tinwini. Classification (NCBI taxonomy): domain Eukaryota; kingdom Metazoa; phylum Chordata; class Actinopteri; order Cypriniformes; family Danionidae; genus Danio; species Danio tinwini. The sequence goes on along the minus strand of CAIGQZ010032903.1, from coordinate 1,493,481 downwards.
GCGTGACAAAAAAGAATATTGAATGTTGTTCTGTGTCCATGATGGCAGGCATTTGATAGACTTGTCTCTCACGCCTCATTTATGTCGTCTGTTACTAAGCGGGCTGTATGCACGCGAGCGATACACTTATTTAAATATGTCTTATGATAATACTGTGTAGGCACATTTATACATACAGTTTTAAAACATTTTACAACCGTAAAGCAAAACAAAATGCATTTCCGACGTTAAAAAACGATCCAAAAGGCACGTAGGTATATGTGTTTCTGTGTATTCATGTGTTTATAATATTTAGCGTGGATTATAGTATAATAAACCGAGAAATTAAATCTTTGTCATGGACCAAATTTCTCAAAAATTAAGCTTGAAAATTTGTCGTTAGCAGGGTGGTGCTGACGTCACAGGCAAGTAGTCCGTTTATAGCCTAATGTTAGCTTTTCCATTCTTGCGTTTGCATTTAAGATCCAAAAGTGCTGAAAGTTATGTTTTCGTGTGAGAATTATCCGGTTGGACAAAGTGTGTAAGTGTAATGAACAGTGTTTGAACACAGAGCTGCTTATTTGCAATCTTTGAAAAGCCTATGGGAAAATACTATGGGGATTTTATCGAGGGAACCAGTTTTATGCTAGCGACAAGGTGACGTCATAGTTCCTCCACTCTATTAAGTCTTGTTTGTGGCACATTACTTCCCAATAAGTTTGACGTGTCACATGACCCTCTTCCTATTAAAAAAACAAAAGTTGGATCCAAGATGGCTGACTTCAAAATGGCCACCATGGTCACCACTCATCTTGAAAAGTGCCCCAGCACATATACTAATGTGCCACAAACGGAACGTTAATTTCACCAACCATTCCCATTTTATTAAGGTGTATCCATATAAATGACCCACCCTGTATAAAGCCGCTGTCACACTGGACTTTTCTCCCCATAGACTTTCATTCATACGCACGCAAATGCGTCAGACCGGAAACGCAGGGTCATGCATCAAGTTTCGCAGGTTGCTGCGGTGCAAAGTTCAAGCTTGGTGAACTCTGACCTGCGAAATCACATCACTTGACTGCGTGAGTCCAATCGAGGATCAAAACAGGACCTCTCTGAAAAGAAATTTAAAACATGGAGCAATCGCTCGCTTTTTTAATGTCTAATCATCTTGTTTAATCCCACCCCTTTTCGCAGCGGCGTACGACAGAGTTTCGCAAGCTCAAACTCTAGTGTGAGTGAGCTTTATGCATATTGTGCCACCCATGATTTATTCCAATAATCGAAGTGCAATAACAGCTAAAGCTATTTCAACATTACAGACCACCTTTATGAATAAAATGACTTTAAAGCACTATCAACAGCCCTTTGACTGCTGCTCTACCAAATGGTTGACCATATTTTGACTGTTTTAAATAATGAACATATCATTAAATAATGGTTTACATACAGCATTGTTGGTTTACAAAAAATTATCAGTGTTGCACTTCTACACTTGATTTTGGTTTTATTGTAAAAAAAAAAAAAAAAAAAAGACAAGACAACATGTTAAATGACAATCTAAAATATTTTATGGCATATTTTAAAAATAAAGCGGATTTAGTATTCAAAAATATTTTATTTTGAATATATATTTTAAATGAATTGGTCTTACACTTAAGACTTTTCATAGTACCTGTATTCATTCTGGTACTTTTACCATAAACAGACATATCAACCATTTGGTAGAGGCTGAAAGTTTAGAAATTATGGGATGTGTTAAATAGAGACATTAGGAGTTAAGAAAACAATCCAAAAGATAGTTGGATGGTGGGGTAGTTAAAGGCATAGACAGGGTATCGAAAAGTCTTAATGTCTTAAAATTTTTAGGCTTTAAAAAGTTTTAAATTTACCGAAATATGGTGTTGTAGGTCTTAAATCATTTTAAACAGGTATTAATTTTCCTATGTCCATGTAAAGCTACCCAATTAGGCGAACACCCATCCAACTCTATTACCCACTCTATTATATTTCCATTCATAAACATGGTTTACTATCTTCCTTACAATAACATTAGTCTTTAATTGTTTTTTAAAATGTTTTAACTAGGCCATTAGACAAAAAATCCTTAGCATTTAGCCTTGTGCAAGTCTGAAATTTCATTCATAATGGTTCTTAAAAAGTCGTAATGTGACTTGATACCTGTAGAAACCCTGCTTGAGCATTTGCCATGTGAATATAACCTCTTTAAAAATTGTGTGTAAAATCATGTATAATCACAAACATGATAAAAATGATCATGCTCCATGCTTGGTTAAAACAATGGCAAAACTTTCGGCAAAAAGATCTTTAGTGTTTTCCAGTTGCATTTGCAGTAAAAGACTATAGATGTGTCCCAAATTGCATACTTATGCACTATTCAACCATCAAACATCATCTGGGAAATGGTTTGAATTTCCGCTTAGTAAAAAAAACCCACTAGTGTTCCATTTGGGGTGCATTACATACATATATAATATATAGTGTGCCATTTGGGACGCAGCTCGAAGGGGTACCCCAAACCGCATACTTATGCCCTGTTCTACGCCATTTTGTAGTATAGTGTAAGTAGTGCATTCACACTAAAAACTCTAAAAAAAAAAAGAGTAAGTGCACTTTAAATAACCAGATGATGCACGCATTAAACAATCAAAAAATTAAGTGTGAAACACTTCACGCATTTAACGGCCTGCTGCTTTGCTCATGTAGCAGAAGGGTCGGAGCTTTTGGGCACTGATGTTAGATTATTTATTTTGGATTGTGAAAGCAGTATTCTATGAGTAATTATAGCACCTCCCGGTGGTGAATGCAGTTATACTCATGGCTGGTATTATTTGGTAGTTTGGTCATTAATTTTGCTCATCTGACAACCGTCAAACGTAATCAGGGACACTATACTGTTGAGTGTATAAGTGCAAATTGTGCCATTTGGGATGCGGCTTGTGAAAGAAAAAACACATTACACGGCATGTCACTGTTAGGCTTTATTGCGGGTTGTACCCAAGTTATACAGCTTTGTATTCCGATATCAAGATCAGGACTTTACAAACAGTTATTATCAGTCTACAAGTACAGCCAACAAAAGACCTAAAAACTACTCTACCTCAACTACCTCGTTACATATGCACTTAAGGGTACTAAAATTGAAAACCAAGCAACAAAGAGAAAGAAAAAAAATTAAAGTAAAAGAAAAAAAAAAACAGCATTACAGGAAACATTCATCACTACACATTTGAGTATCTACCATGTATTACTACACTAAACCTTGTGTCAATTGTTACCGATACAAATAAGGATTGTCCTTCAAAAAGTGCAGTTCCCCAAGTTAAAATTCTAAGATGACCCCAGGAAGACGCTGAAAAAGAACTTCCTGCTCATTTAAGTAATCTTATTGATGGTTTATTTCTAGTCATTTTTCAAACAGTCTACTAAAGCAGTGTGCATATAGGTTACATGTGAGCAAAACTAGTTCTCCACAGACCCCTAGAAGAAATGTTGGGAGTTGAGAATTTGCCATTTCACAGAGGAGTGCTGTGAAAAAGGAAATGTTAATGCAACCCTCCATTTGCTACAACTGGCCAATTATTATCATCATCATCATCAGCATTTTCCTTCTCCGTGTGACAATAATAAAAGAATTTCAATCATGGCACATTACAGGAATCGTATTTTTTTTTTTAAATCCGACCACTACCGCGGACAGGATTTCAGTAAGCGAAAGACACAAACATGGAAGCTTCACCCTACACTGCATAGACTCTCTTAGAATTTCCCCATGGTGGAAGTTTCGATTTAAACTCTCGCTCGTCTGTTTTCTTGTGCTGGTTTCACTAAAGCTTTTTGGGTTTATAATAACATGACAGCAATACTCACAGTTTAAGTCAATTGTTCAACAGTAGGAACCATTTAAAAGACATGGGTATATTTGCTCACAGGATAAATCAGAATAAACGACATAGTTTGTTTTTTCAGTACAAAAAGTAGAATGTCAGGCCAAGTTGCTTTATCGTTTCCTCCACGTTCACCTGGCTAGAAAAACAGGGGATTGTACATTGCTCATGAATATCCTCAAAACATCCATTTTGCAAGTGACATTTGAAGCGTATACATTGTCCAGCTTTTACAAAAGAACAAATCCCTTTCCTCCCTCCCCCCAACTCCATAATTTGGCATGACAGTGAATTATCAAAATGTCTCAGCATGACAGTTCTGTCTAACACCAAACAGCTGCACATACATAAAACAAAAGAGGGAAAAAAAGGGGAGAGAAATCAAAAATAAAACAAGGAAATAAAAAAGGGAAATCGACTGGGTGCCAATGGCTTCTCCCTACTCTCGCTTCAGGAAAAACAAGCCACGGAGAAACACGGAAACTAGCATGTTTACCAAGAAGGACCGCAGGGAAGAACCCATTCAGAACCATTGGTAAAGCTTAGCGTCGCACTTTTAGACTACTCGGACGCAAACCAACGTGTAACTAAAAGCACGAAAAAGATTGAGCAATCCACGTCGAGGGGAGTAAACAAAGTCACGGCAATCCAATCAGTGGGTACCTGCAGTTTTACACCCCCGAACATGAGGAGAACACTGGGAATGGGGTGGACCACTCAAATAAAAACACGCAGGCACAAACGCACACTAGCCCAATGTACTCAAAGAATAAAAGACAAACAAAAGGCCTCCGTCCACACAGTCCAACGCTACGCTCTTCCTCCACAACAAATACAGTACAAGCTTTTCTAGTTCATTATGTACACCAAGTGCAATTCTAAAAAAAACAAACAACTCATTCGCGCCTTTCGCTATGTAGTTTCTCCAAATGTTCCACTTAGAATTTGTCCGACAAACACAATGAGATAAGCCAGGCCTGGAATTAAGTAAACAAATGCTTTGATTGAAGTATATTTGGTAAAGCGGTTACTTAAAATGGTTCAATACTGGCACGCAACCATCAAGTGAAGGGTAATACTCAGGGTTTTGTACGATGAGTCATTAAATATGGATAAGTTAACACATCACGCAAGTTCTACTTCGCAAATAAAAGAATGGAGGAAAAAAACAACAACAACAACAACAACAGCTTAAACACGTATTAAGGTCCATGGCTTAGCCTAATGCTGACATCTTTCTCTCCCTCTCGCTCTTTTGAAGCGTCTCATAAATTGTGCACCTAAAATATAGTACAATAAAAAGGTAAATCTACGCATGTTATTTAAACTATCAGCAATAGATTACATTCACCTCTAATCCAACCTTCCTTGGCCACAAGTACAGAGGCAAGCCATTTTTAATGACAAACCAGCTTTGAGGAAGGGGACAAAAGCGGGGTTAAGAGAAAAAAATAATAATAATAAAAAAAGACCAAAAAAAATTTTAAAATGAAAATAAAATGGTAATGAGCAGCCAAAATATTGATTTATTAATATTGTAAGGAACTTCAGATTAACACAACCAAACTGTACACGTTACAATCATTTTCTATTTGTAAACAGTTAAAAGCCACTTGACTTGTTTGCATCTTCGGACACAATTTGAATCAAGGCAATGAAATGTGGACGACTTTTGCACTGTTAAAATAACCAAACAAGATTTTCTTTAACACCAGCTCTGGCGATTGAGGACAAAGAAAAAGGGAAAAAAATATAGAGATATATTTATATATATATATATATCAAACAATGTATATGCAAATTACCGAAACATATAAAACATTACTTCAGACAAAGAAAAAGCGATTCTGTAGGCCGAGTCGTTGGCTACAGTATGCATAGTTACAGATTTCTGCTTTTTCTTATGACATTTGACAGTTACTTCGACAGTCACAAAGCGAAAAACACATTGAGCCACTCAGTGGGAAAAAGGGATGAAGAACTAGATCGTGATTCAGCAAACCATATTCACTCATTAATAAAAAGACAGCATATTCGAAAAGCAGTATGTAGAATGTCTCCAGCTTAAAGCAGTTATTTGGCAGAGAAAAACTTACAGAGCTATAAGTAGTTTCAGTGCTAAAAGTTGGATTTTTCCTACAAGGAGTTTCTATGGGGGAAAACTGGCTATATTTCCTGAGAACCATGCTGGTTATTTAGCAGACAAGAGGAATAGATAAAATAACCAATGACATGGCCAAACACTGATCAGTATTCCCAGAGATAGAAAGCTTCGTCTTCATCCTCAAGATTTTTTTTTGTTGGTTTTTTATCGTTTTTTAATTTTTTTGGTATTGTTTTTATTTTATCATTTTTCTAAGAGTTTTTAAAATTCTTTATGCATTTTTTAAAGTTTTCCATTTAAAATAAAGTAAGAATGACCATACTTTCCCCCCTCAAAAAGTTTTGTAAACAAGAGGGCACAATGTGACGCCTCCAAAACAAAATTGAAAGCCTATTTTGAAAGTGCTGTTCCCCCTGGCTTGCAGGTCGGGTTTGCAAGTCACAGCTGTGGCTACAGTTTTTTACACTGCAGAGCTAAATTCTTTAGTTTTAAAACAAAATTGGTGCAATACTTATTTCTGTAATATCATCAAATAATCCTAAGTCAGCATCTATTATCTTGATCTCGAACTCCACAATACCACAATAAGGTAGGCGTACATCAAGGCATAGTAGAGCGCACACTTTTAAGAACATCCTTGAGTAAACAACTACACTGGAACTGTCGGCTCCCTCCATATTGCAGATTATACTGAGAAAAACCACATTCAGTGCAAAGTTAAAAAAGCTCAAACTCCAACATTGTCAGCAAACAAAAAAAAATTATAAACGCAAATAATAAAAACAAAACGAAAAAGAATTGGAATTCAAATAAACATGATGAATAAACAGATGAGCTCAACTGAAGCTTTTTTCTGTATGAAGAGCACTACCTGGAAGTGTAAATGCATCCTTTCACATTATAGAATTGGCCTGCATGATTCAAGTATTCAAACTGATATGTTTTGGGCTAAAACAAAGTGGACATATGTGCAGAAAAAAAAAACGTAACTTGTTTCCACAGGGTGACCCCGCATTGTTTTTTTATCTTTTTTTTTTCTTTTTGTTTGTAAGTGAAGAAAGTCTAACTAGTGCCATTTGATTTTTTCATATATAATATATATATGGTCATATGATTATGATTAACTATTTCCACATTGAGGTCACGGGTTTGTATTTTTTTTTGTCATTTTTTTTTCCTTGTTAAGTCAGAAGGTGAAAGATGCACTACATGGACTCCGCACCTCCTGTCAGGTGGTCAACAGGAAGGAAGGAGCTGATGGGCGAGGGACTGTTGATTCTGCCCCCCTCGCCGCCACTGGGACTGCCCCACAGGCTCGTGGAGTAATTTGGGACGCCCCAGAGAGACGAGCCGTGCAGGTCTCTGCTGCCGTTCCAGTGATTTGGATCAGTGCGGTTTGGGAAGGGGTGAGAACCCTCGATGGATCCGATCCGGTTCTGAGAAGAGCCCAGCGTCTGCCAGCTGGGAGAGGCAGTCATTGACTGACCTTGTGCAAAGAAACGATTAATTTCCTCTTCACTAGCAAACTCTGCGAGAATAGTAGTGTTCCCTAAAACACACCTGAGGAGGAAGAGGAAGAACAGAGCATTTGTCAGTTTAGGGATTCACTTTTAAAACAAGGGGTTCGGGGAATTTGAAAACGTCTTAGATTGCTTAAGGGTTTTGACCCGAAAAAAGCAAGCAGGATGACAAACCATTCACTTTGCATCAACAGAGTTGTGGTGATGGGGGGAAAAGCTCTGGTCAAATCCATACCAGACCCAGACAATCTCTTAACAATTGTTATATGCTGAATAATATTACTACATTTCCCCAAGACAATAAGTCGTATGCTCACTCCACAAATAATCCGTTAAAATTCAAAGCACATTATAGACAAATATAATATAACGTCGCCTGTGTTACAATAAAAGGCAGTATATTAACAGAATGCAATTATAGACGACTTAATTTAAACCAATTTAAACAATTCAAACATATTTAGAATCTTTGGATGATATTAAATTTACACAAGCTATTGTATAAGAACAGCATACTAAATGCACGTGTAAATGTTTAATATTTCAAATATATTCTGTGAAAGTGCAAAAAGTGAAAAGTGCAAATGCTCGTAAATGTCGTTCAGCGTAAAGGTCTTTGCACACTGAAGCCTAAAATTTTCGTATGCGTTTTTTTCGTATTCATATGCGAAAAATTTGCCAAGTAAACAAGCGTTGCACACAGAGTCCAATGCATATTAATTAACCCATTATGAAAAATGCAAAATATTTCGGAGTCAGTTTAATGCCGACTTCAGGCTGCATGATTTTAGCACCGATTCTGACTCGCCGACAGATTTAGAAATCGCAGACAAATGTCTGAAATCACAGGCAAATCGGTGCTTGTTCACGCAAATAACAAATGACACAGTCCTAACTATCAAAGACGAAACCTGAGCGAGTCACTGATAAGTCGCCGACACCAGTGAGGTATTTGGCATGCTAAATATCTGGAGCTGAAATGTGTTCTGACTGAAAATAACATCGGCGATTACCTACAGCCAATGAGAGAGCAGCATCCACTAGTATGGGTAACTGCAGGTCAGCGGGAGGTTGGGGAGAAGTTAAAAGTGCTTATTTTCAGTCTATTTGGACCCAAGAAATGAAGGAAAAAAAAACTAGTGAAAATTTGGCACGATCACACATGTCTGTTTGACGTTTCATCTGAGCAATTGGATCGAAAAAAAGAAGAAAAAAAAAAAAGCTTAGGAGAAACGGCTTATTCCCTTGAGAGCAAAATAAGCTAAATAACTACATTTTCTACCCTACTAAACGCTTCTTTCTCATTATGTAGTTAATAACAAAATACGTGTGACCTCGCATTGTTTCCATGTCATTTCTCTCATGTGTTAGTTGTGAGGGACGTAGTTTTGGGAGACAAAATTGTCAGCATAAGCAATAATACTTTGTCCTGCTCTCTTCTCTAAAGTAGAAAAAGAAAGAAGAAAAGGCTGCATATTGTGCTCATCCAATACTGTGTAGAGAGGAAGGACAGTTCAGCTCATTAGGCTATGAAAGAGCTGCGCTGGATTATCCCGGAATGCAAAGTTTATTTCAAGAAATCAGTGAAATTTTGATAGATTGCATGTGATACTTGCATGTGAAACGAATCCTGAACAGAGACTGGCAGTACCTGTAGACATTATAATAGATGGCAGCCGCACTGACGTGACGAAGCAACGAACCGAAAGCGGACCATGCTTTCTATTATAACGTCTATGAGCAATATGTCAAATGTATGGATGCACGCACGCGCACACACACATCAAACAGCAGCAGGGCAGAGATGGGTCAGTCACTGAATTTTAACGTGCAAATTTCAGATTCAGTGTGCAATAACCTTTACGGAATGTAAAAATGACATAACATACTTTTTCTGACCTATTATATTTAAAATTATTAAAATCTTCCTGCAGACAAAATATTAAAAATGGGACAAATGTTTTGAAGGACACCAGCAAAATGTAAAGACTTCTAGTGAGCCATTCACATGTTGTGTCCTCTGCATGTTCAAGTTCATCATTTCAAATGAGATGCTTTTTTTCAGAATTTTCTACATTTTCTGAAAGTTCTAATAATTATCAACCCAATGCTTTTGAATCTAATAAATCTAATTATTTCAGGCCAAATGGTCAAGTATAGCTGACTTGAATCCTGTTCCACTGCTAAATAATTATTAACAATCATATTAAAGTCTGCTAAAAAAAAGATGACATACATGTGCAGTGACTTCTGGGCTTTTGCCGCCTCCTCCTTGGAGCTGTAGCAGACGACTGCATTGCCGTGGGGAAGGTTCAGATGGAATGTGATCAGTGGACCATGCTGCATGCACAGAGTTCGCAAGGTGGAGCCATCAATCTGAAAAACACATGCAGGACTTAATACCCCAGAAAATATTTGGCTGTTGTTTTATATGGGTCAAAAACAAAAGGGTTTTTTCAAGCATCAAACCAATAATAGTGCAATTCAACTTTATTTTATTCCCAATTACTGAAATGTGCTCTGCTTTAGATGACTATACATTGCATAATTTAAAGAAGACATCTGATAAAATGTAATTCAGATTAACAAAAGCTAGGCCCACACAGAATCTGCTTGAGCAGAAATCTTTAAGTAGATACATAATATGAGACTTGCTTTGTTCACAAAATAAGCGGATATAATTGGATTTGCATTGTAAACATTAAATAGAAGCTAAAATGTATTATTTTAAATTTAATATATTTAAGTTTTTAGTTATGATACTCTTAAAATCATTCCACATAAATAGAAAAATATGTCTGCAGATTCTGACTCCTATTCCTAGATTCCTAACAATAGCTTATATAGCAAAAATGTGACAGACATGTGTCTGAACAAAAATCAAAAGGTATCTTACTTTGCAGTGAAGTGACAAAATGCCAATGTATTATAGGTTTAAACCTTTATACTTTGTCACAATCCTTCAAACCACTGGGTTTTACCCTAATGTCAGCAATATTGTTTTAATGACCAAAAATAGAATAATTAAGTATGATCACATAAGTACATGTCAGAATAAGTAAATTAATTTCTAAAATAAATGTTACACTGAACAACAATGGGACATTATTTTACCCATATTTTGACATTTAATTTCACAAAAGTTGAAATATAACCAGTGTTGGGCTGCTTAACTACATTTTTCAGTAGCATCACTACTTTCTTAATCAAGTAGAGCATATTTTTGCAGTAAATAATTGAACTAATCATATCTGCTTCATTGACAGTTTTATTGATCACTATGATATGATTGACTTGGATTTAAGTTGCTTCGATTTAAAAATGAAAATTGCAAATATTGCTTAGATGTAGCCATGCTACTTTTGCCAAGTAGTTTTTAGCTTGGCTTGCTACATTTCCCAGAGAATAGTCTTTAGTGTAGTTAAGCTACATTTTAAGTAGAGTAGCTAATTGCTTTGCTCACTACACTTTTCAAGTCGCTTGCCCAACACTGATCACCACATGTCCCTAATGCAATATAAAATACAATGTCATAAAAATCTTAAGCAACATTAATAATAAAATGGTAATAGAGAGTTGGCCACTGACAGTTATTGGAAAAATAATCATAGTAAAAGCTGGATTCATATCCAAATGTAAATTTAATTCAGCAAAAGGATAAACATGCCCCAATACTTGGCTGTAAAACTGCTTAAATTGTCTGGATTCAGACAGACAGAATTAGACAGTATTTGCCAGCCTGGCACTTGCATTTATCTTGATTTGATTTTCGTTAATGCACATTTTGCTGAGCTGGGCACAAGTGCTGAAATGGGCAGCATGAAAGCTATGACCTGTCAGAGCGCGTTTGCACAGCCCAAATCATTAAATGTCTTACCTGAGGTGTGAGGTTTTTGAGAACGAGCCAATTAGTTCTCCCTGAGCTGCTGTCACCCCAGCTGGAACCTGTGAACAATGACCACTTCTTTTATTTCTACGGTTCTGAAAATGTCAATAGCCTTGAAGCAGGTAGAAAGAGAAAAGTGACTGACCAGAGTTGAATCTGGATTCAGAGCTGCCCCAACCTGCCAGTCTCAGAGAGCTGTTGTCCCAAGATGAGGGCTGTTTTTGGCCAGTCAGGCCAGGCGGGGGGCGGGACGGAGCAGAGATACCTTTAGAGGGGAGAGGAACCTTCCACAGCTCATGAGCCAAAGAGGTGTTGGTGACTGTACCAGGAGACCATTTGGAGTCACTGTTTCTGACTGCAGGGCAGAAAACACAGATGCTGTGTTTGTTTATTTATTTAAGGCCACAGAAGCAACTAATGGCTATTCCATTGGAAGATCAATATGAATATATGAACATTACATGATTAAAACAACTTCATATTTTAATAGATGATACATAAATAAATAGAAATAAAAAATCAAATTTACAAAAAAATGTAGATTAAAAGTTAAATATGATTTTTCAATGTCAATAGATGACAAATAACTTAGAATTCTTCCTGGTGATGCCTTCATAAAGGCATCCATCGAAGTGTTAAAAATTATGAAAATATACAAAGGAAGTTAAAGGAGCACAAATGAGTGACAGGCCTGTATGGCACTGGACAGGCTAAATAGTTATCTACCTGAAGTGCTTTGTGCTGTACTGCTGAGGGAACTATTGTGGTTGGAGGCACGAATGGATGTCCAGGCACTATTTGAAGGCAGCGTGGTGTTAAGTGATGAGGATGGCCCTGGAAGAATAAAAAGAAAATATGTCATTGACGAAGACCCTAAATGCCCACAATGTAGCAAATTAAACCATTGTTGCAAAATTAAGTAAAATGATGTGTAATGGTTGAAATGAAACCTCTTGAGATCACCAAAAATGACTTTAAGACATTTTTTTTAATTACTTTTCTTTTGTAAGATATCAAAACAGAAGCCCACCAGAAAAACAGCTTCAAGTACTTCACATTCACCCCTTGTCATCCAATAAGTCTTAGCCTTCAGTCAAAGAAACGTTGTTTAAAGAATACATTTCAGCTTTATTCCAATATAACACAAATAAAAATAAACCCCCCTGCCTACGAAGAATAGGCTTCTCTAGTGAAACTGTCATTAAAATAAATATATATATTAAAATATATATATATATATATATTTTTTATACTTTAGGTACAAAAGCTCATGTAGCACTAGTTCTGGGATGCGTGTCCATAGTTAATGCTACATGAGCTTTTATGCTTAAAAAAAAAGCATATAATTTTTCATTTCCAAAAAAAAAAAAAAGCAGATTGTTTTGTTAGATAAGACCCTTCTTCCTTAGCTGGGATCATTTGGAGCCTTCAGAAGCTGCATTAAAAAAAACAGCATTTTTGAAGTTCGAAATAAAGGGCCCCATTGAACTCCAATATATGGAGAAAGATTCTAAAATTGCTCAATAAACTACATTTCTTTATGATTGAAGACAAAAAGACAAACATCATGGACGTCAAGGGGGTGAGTAAATTATTTGCAACTGCCATTGTTCTGGACGATTTTTAGGATTCTTAAATGAATAAAAAGTTGAAAAGAACAGCATATATTTGAAATAATTGTAATATTTTAGGGTTTTATATGACTTCGTTTTTTTAAACAAATCTCTTACCATTGTTCCTGTCCCTGAGGTGATCAACATCCCGGACTGTATTAATGGAGAGATTATTAATCACACTGCCAGGAGTGACAAATGGGTCAGTTTCAGGATCAATGTTTGGATATCCTTTCCAGGGCTCACCAGGACGGAACTCTGTCAAATCAACATAACATGGTCAGTAAAATCTCAATATGCCACAAAGCTGAGGTAAGCCAGACAAACCTCTTGTTAATAACTTAATTTTAATGCAGGTTGAAAAAAGTTAAGTAATTAAGAAGAAAATAAATCCGAACCTGGTGGCCAATTGACATTGGTGGAACCATGAGGTGATTTGGCACGGCTGGGCCAGCCGTCTCCCACAGAGCCAGGAGGACTAATGGGAGCATTACTGGCATTGATGAAGTCATATGGACCAAAGGGTGAGTCTTCAAGCCTCAGGCCAGATGTTATAGCACCTATAGTAACATTGCATCCATTAGACTTTCACATACTTTTAAACCTGCAGCATCATTTGATAGGGTGCACTCAACAATGTTTGCTTGATATTGTCATTTATAAACAGAAGCGAACATTTTTGTATGAAAAATCCTTGTACAAAATTTAGAGTACATTTAAAATAAATGCATTAATTCACACCATGTCACAGTTGACATTGGTATTAACTGAGCAATAGCTAATCAAAGAAAAATACATAAATGGAAAACCCACCAGATTTGCTGGGATTTTGATCAAGTGGCGAGTTAACGGAAATGTCCATAGCAGTCCACTTCTTCAGACGGGATTGTGGCTCCTTAAAACCAACACTACTAATGTCGAGGTTGCTTACATTCAAGTTTGAGTTCAGACCTAGAGGAATGCAACAAAAGGAAAATGTAAAAACCAACAAAATGCTTTGTCTTCCAGCAAATTCATTACTGATATAGAACAAAAAAAATCTGTTCAACAATCAATTTGACCATATGCATGGTTACGTGGCAGGCATCTGATATGCCAGCTGTTTCTGATCCATGACTAAGTAAAAAATCCTTACAACTTCTGCTGTCTCTGCTAAAGAGAGACATCTAGATGACATCAGAGCTGGCACAAAATCTTTGCTAATTTCACTCTGACATTTGACTCGGTTTCTCAGCTTCTGAAGACAACACAGAACTATACAGCGCTCAGCTGTTTTCATTTCACACCACAGAAATTTAATAGGTTTGACATGACGGTTTTCCAGCTGCTGTATTTTTTGGCATAAACTCTTAAAATGCTCCATGCATACAATCAACAATTAAATGAAATTAAAGTGCACTCAGTATTTGTCTTCATTTAAAGTTTGAAAAGTATAACATTATTTTTACCACAGCTTTGCAACACACTACCATTTGTGTGCACAACTATGGCAGTCCACTGATCTGACAGCTGATTACTGAGTGTACAATTTAAAGAGTGGGAAAACTAATGAGGGCAACAAGCACATAGAAAATTAATCTTATTATTGTCAAGCGGCAGAACTTATATATAAAAAAGCACCATCATACATATGCCAGGCAAACATTGGACTTCCAAATCAAATAATAATAATAATAATAATAATAATAATAATAATAATAATAATAATAATAATAATAATAATAA
>CAIGQZ010032903.1:1449955-1478733 GCA_903798205.1 Danio tinwini | reverse complement strand
AATAATAATAATAATAATAATAATAATAATAATAATAATAATAATAAGAGTCGGAACCCAAAATGGTTTGGGACAAAGCAGATTATCAAATAGATAATGGAAGAGGAAACTTTGCTGGGGACAACAAAACAGATCTTATACTATATTCACCTCTTGCTGGCAGAGAGCTGCTGTCAGTACAGAAGTTCTTTCCTACCCGGGGGTTGGTGGGAGAGCCTGGCACCATGTGGCCATTGCTTAGAGACAGGGCTAAGACGCTATGATTATGACTAAAGCCAGCTGGCTGATAGTCTGACATGTCAGAGGCAAACATTGTGTTGGGCTTGGCAGCTTGGTGCAACATAGAGTTAGTCTGGCTGACATTAAAATGGGGAGGACACCCACCTAAAGGGAAATTACTGAATGAGCTCAGGGAACTTTGCTCTTTCTGCAGATCAGAGGCATTGGGGGGCATGAAGTTCTCCATATAGGACTTGAGGCTGGGTTGGTGCAGTGAGGGTGGTTGAGGGGAGGTCTGCTGCTTCATCAGGGAGGGGTCGAGATGGCGGTGAGGCTGGATCATCTGCTGGGACGGACCCAGACCACGACCCTACACATCATCACAAATGGAAAGTGACACGTCAGACAAGCCAAGGAAGGAAGGAAACAGAATCCTTAAGTAGGTCCTAAAGACCACACACCTGCTGTTCCTGCTGTTGGCGGCTGTTGACAGGCATGGCTCTCTGGTTTTGCGCTTTTTGCTGCAAAAGGAGACGCTGAGCAGGGAGGAAAATTTGTCATGAGTATCACTGGGACTCTGCCAACTACTCAGTTAAATCACTTCTAGGCTGTTACTTGCAGAGAGATCAATACCTGTAACTGGTTAATCTGAGAAAGCTGAGACAGTTGGTTGAGTTGGGACAGCTGGTTCAGCATAGCCACCTGCTGTGGGCCAAACAGAGGGTTCAGACCTCCATTATTGGGAGAGTACTTCAACAGGGGTGGCGGGACCTGAGCAAGGGAATGTATACAATAGTTAATTGGGTACAATATGTTAATTTTAACACACATATTGTCTATTGCAGGTGTATTGAGAAAAAGTACTGGACAAACTGTTATATCACAATGTTTAATAAGCCTTTAACATTTCATAAACAGTATATTAAATTCTCATTACTATACTCCTAAAAGCATAAAGCATTTACCATTTAAATTTAAAGTGAAATGTCAATAATATTACATAATAAATGCTGCTGCTGCTGTTTTATTATCATCATTTATAATACTGATATGCAACGTTGTCCGAATTGGACAGCCTTATAAATGAGCAAAGCAATCCTAGAGCCAGCTCCATCAACATAGCCACTAAGTTAAAACTATGTCTATAGAGCTAGTCTGACCCATTACATTCAGAATCTCAGAAAAACTGCAGTTACATTTTTTTCCCCCATAAATTGTAAAGCCATAGTTTTATTAGTACATTTAAGTTAATAAAATTATACAAAATAAATGTAATACTGACAGGACTGTGTAAACTTTATATACCACTAGGCATGGGACGAAAACCGTTTTTAAGGTATATCGCAGTTAGGAAAATTCAAGGTTTTTTATTTACTTTTTTTGTTTGTTTGTTCTTTAGGACAACAGTATCTCCAGCAGAAAAAATATCCAAAGATGCCGTTTTAAATTGTAATAAAATCTGTGTTTTTGAAACTAATGAAGACAGAAGTCAATTATTCATTTGAATTATTTAGCCTGACATGTTTACTGTAACAAAATACTTTAAATGTTTTTCAAAATAAAATATATTGTGTTCAAAGGGGAAAAAAGTTTATGTTTTTTACCCAGACATTTAAAGTAAGCATATTTTAGAGCGGTATACAGTGAAACATCATACCGTCAGAATCATATACTGGCCCATGCCTATATTCCACACAGATTTATCTGAAAGTGAGCTGGCATTACCTGAGAGGGAAGTAGTGGAGGAGGCACTTGATTGCGTAGACTGGGCTGAGCAGAGTTCAGAGGTTGTGCTGGAGGCTGCTGGGCGTTCCGACCTTGTGCTGCTGCATTACCGACACCATACATGTTTACATTCTGCAAAGAAACACAAACAACCCCACAGGTAAATGATCATGAGCATTTGGTGGGCAAGTGCTGTGACAGCTTCAAGCACACAGGGAGCAGCATGCACTAACTCACCTGCCTAACAGAGACAGAGTTTGGATGGTGAGGCCCTGGCAAGTTGCACGGGTTTGGCTGTGCATTATTTGAGGGGGGAAAGCTGATATTCTGCATGGAAGTAATCTGTGAGTTTCGGGACTCCTCTGCTACAGAGCTATCGAAGGCAGGCAGTGAAAGCTGAAGCATAGTCACAGGCCAAGCAGAGAAAGGATGCAGGACGCAGAGCACAACAGCATTGAGGATTTGGTCAAAGACCAGAAGAAACACCAGCCACCAGGGAAAAACAACAACAGCCACAGAAAAGAAGAGAGAAAGGCTAATGTTAGCATCCTCGTTGCCATATTTTCTTTTATATGAATTAGTTGTGGAGGCAATGGAAAATTTGACCAAGAGAAAATACAATTACTGAAAGATCCAGGGACTTTAAAAGCTATAATAATATATATAATAAAAATAATAAATATATTTAAAAATAAAATAAACAAAATAATTAAATAACCCCTTTACAATGGTTGCAAACTCTTAACTTCAGGGACACTAATAAAATTAATCTTTTTATTTATATTTTTAAAAGTAGAATTAATTTAGTCAATCTAATCTATGGACACAGCTACTTTCTTTATATTAAAAGATTGTCATTACAACAAATTTACCAGAGGACAAACAATTTGCCTAAATGGGTGCCCCACGAATATAAGCATGGACAATAGGGGGCAGTAAAGTCAAAAAGATTCAGATCAACTTTAATTTTGATATCACAGGGTCTTTAAGTTGCATTCTCTACTTCCCATAGAGGGTGCTAAAGTACCCAAAATGCAAAGGTAAATCATAGTGGTCAAAGTGAAGACTGTATTACTACTACAGAAGACAAAAATAATAACTGACCTTGTCCATATAAGGATTACGGTCCATGGGACTGTCTTTGTGAATCTGGTGGCGTGAAGCAGGGTTTTTTCCATAGTCTCCCATGTTAAGCATATGCTTGTCAACATCAATTCGTTTGTCCGTCATTCCTTCAGAACATAAGAGACATTTAAAGATTTTACAAAATCATCATAATATTCATGGACTGCACCAAACATTGCTCAATGCCAGTACAGATAAAGGACATAAATGTGACCTACCTCCAGACATATCCATCTTATTGCTCTTCAGGGAATCTTCAGAAGAATCCCTCTGTAAAATGGCATAAAGCATTAGCATGCTGATAACTTTGTCCCGCAAAGCATGTGTGATCACACAATAATTAGTATAAACAGATTTCAGAGAAAGTGTAGCAATTAGACTTTTAATACTTACAGGGTACATGTTGTTGAACTGTTTCACAAACTGATTCATCCATGGAGAATCATCTTGCTTGTTGGGTCCTTTGTTCAACTGAAAGAATTAAAAAAAATAAATAAATAAATAATTTTTTTTACAAAAATTTATTTGTTACAAGTGGCTGTGATTCAACAGTAAATTCAGTCAATAAGCCAAGTAATTCTGCCAGGCTGAATGAGGTTTCGATCATTACCTTTGGAGGCATCTTCTTGTATGACCAGTTTCCAGTTTGGTTCATTTCCTGTGATGGATTGTTGTTCCACATGCCAATCTCTACTTCCTCTCCCTCTTCCCAGTTGGAGTGCCCTCCAATGGACATCTCCTCTCCACACCAGTTGTCTTGCATAGGTTTGGATGCTAAAAACAAAAATTTATTTGAAATTTTTTATTAAAATTGAAAATGGAAGAATGTTTTCTTTTTCCCTTTATTTGACATTTGTTTATTATTGATTTTTAAATAATGTGGCATACCAGACTTGTGCTGTGCCTGCTGTCCCACAGGAGCACTGCCCCAGCCACTGCCTCCAGAGTTATCCCTTCCCGGCTCTTCCCAGCTGGAACCTGCATCAACAGGCTTTCCCCAAGCAGACGTGCCATTGTCCACAGTGACAGGTGGAGCAGGATGTTCCCAGGTAGAGGACTCCATTTTCTGTGGCCCACCATATGTCTCTCCCCACCCTAGGATCAAATAGAAATTAATAAAATAAATTTAAGACCAGTATACGTAAAGTGCACATGATGATAGAGGCAACAAACGCAATGGATGCTTTTACTATTTAGTTAATATAATAAAAACAGTTCCTTAATATGGTTTAGTAAACACTTTCCATGTTTGTTTCTCTGAATGTTACCTTTATATAAATTACAGAGACCAATTGTTCTAGAGTAATAAATAACAAAAATGTGTAAATGTGTAACATATTTTTCACTGCAAAACAACAAAAAATGCAAATATTGCCATTATTTGAAAAAACTAGCAGCACGCAAAACAGTAATTTTAAGCCACAATAATAGGAAAATTCAATAAATAGGAGGAATTTTCTTAAATTACAAACAAAAATTTCTGATATTCCGTTACTTGGACAAAAAATATATATAAAATTGCCTGACATTACGTGTCTGGAATAGACTATCATTGTCAAAAATATAAATGTATCAATAAATATTTAAATACGATACGATAGAATCTTGCATTGGGTTAATATCGATACTGGCTTTGCTCTCATGCTGTTTTCACACCAGGCGTGAAACGCGCGGATAAATCTCACTATTCGCGCATAAATAGACGCGTGAACATTGAGTTTACTCGCTTCATTCGCGCGTCAAAATCTGCTTTATTAGCACGTCAAATTTATTTCAGAAAGGCGCAGATTCGCGTCATGGGCAAGGCTTCTGTCTGCCGGGTGACTGTAGCTTTGTTGTTAAATGGCTAACATGGATTTTATTGAGAAAATAACTGTGTTGATGTGCTTTATGAAGGCTGAAAAACAGCGTTGATTCGTTTGGAGCAGTGTCTGAGTCCACTAGATCCTTTCAGAGGTGCACCAAGCTCTGTGAGCTCAAACTCCTCCAGAAACTTAACCTGGATGGCCAGTTTGTTGAACTGCCGTCGGTGTAGGCAGGAGGATTTTCCCCCAGGACACCAACAACAAAAGCTACGTAATAATCAGGCCCCCACAAGAGCAAACTCCTGACTGGTTAACACGACGCAAATGTCCACTGAAGTTCAGATTTTCAGCTCAAACCAATTATCCATGTTATCTCTGGTACATTTAATAATATTAATTTATAATACTATTAAGATTAACACGCTTGTTTTTAAGAAAATAAGAGAAGATAATTAATTTCCTTTTGGACTTAAGGACTGCTGACATACTACTGGTATAAAATGCAATTTTACTTGACAATGCAAAATTGGTTTATTTTTTTTTCTTTTTACTTTATTTGTATACTCAATGTTGTGAAATTTGTTCCTTGTGGTATCAAAAATTATATATAATATTGATATTAGCTTGGTATCGAAGTTGGAAATTCCAGTATAGTGACGACACTAAAAATGCTATGCCTAATCTGCATCTAAACAAAAATAATTAACATACTAAAACAAGCACAGTTATTGTTTTAAAACTTAAAAAACCCACTAACAAGGACAATACAAATTTATATTTACAAATAGGCTCCAAAGAGAGATTGAACTGCACTTACAAACTTTCCAATGGCCAAAATCCGACCCTTGCAAAAACATGCTTATGTAAGCTTTGTTTACGCTGAAGTCTTTCTGATGGATCATCTTACATTTAACCAGTGAGGATTTTGCACTTTCACCATCCAGCCTATGCCCTGAATACTTCCTACAAAAATAGCCCTGTTCATGTGTGTCCTGCCGCTCAAGTTGCTGCCATATGACTACATCATTGGTCAGAATGAAACTCAAGCCTATTTTTCCCTGAGCACAGCTTATCCTCCGCCAATTTCAAATGAAGTGGGAATACATGTTGAACACACACCTTTACATTTTCTATTTAGCAAATAATTTAATTATTTCATTGCACAATGTAAATCAATTCCTGTGTACTGCATAAACATTTATGTACAATCATTCTTATGTTCAGAGCTTGTCAGTGCCTGAGGTATTATAGGAAAGGGATAGGAGGGAAAAAAAAATCCAGAAAAATTCCAAAGGGATGAGTTCATGACTAAAGATAAATATAATGGATGAATAATAACTGTCAAGATACTGGCAAAAAGGAAGGCACCCACCTGAGCTGCAGTTCTTTTCTTTTGGAGCCATGGAGCTTTGGGCTTGTGGGGGTTGAGACACAGACATGCCGTCCTGTTCTCCAGCAGTGTTCTTGTTCCACATGTTTACATTGGTGTAGTTATACTTGTTGGGATCTCCCCATGCTGAAGTACCATCATCAATTTCCATTTTGCGCCTGATGGATTCAGGGGATGGCTCTTCCCATCCACTGGATTCTTCTTCTTTAGAGGCAGCGGGTATCGGGCCTCCCAGCCACCCAGTAGGCTTGTTCTGAGAAGGAGCTGCAGTTTGAGAAGTATTTCCACTCCTGAATGTTCCCATGCTGGAATCTTGGGATTTGCCCCATTCTACAGAGTTGTTCGGTTTTGTGTTGTCACCCCAAGCTGGGTTAGAGTGGCTTGGTTTGATTGGCTCTCCCCAGGTTTGGTTTTGATTGTTGGTCTTGAGAGGCTCTCCCCAACCTGTGGTTTGACCACTCTGGTCAGGAGTGTTAGAACCTCCACTGCCTCCCCAGGTATTGTTAGTCCCACATCGCCCAGGCTCACTCCAGCCTGAACCAGACCGGTCACTGTCACTGTCCCAGCCACCTGAACCAGGTTTCTGGGGTTCTCCCCAATGATTTCCCTTCTGTCCTTCTCCACTCCATCCCTCTCCAGAAGAGGGACCATCCCATCCCTGTTTTGCCTTCGGTGCATTGTTCCATGAGGAGGACTTCTCATCCTTGCTGGTATTCCATGAGGAACCACCCCTGTTCATTGTCACAGAAGGGGCATCCTCCCATCCACTTTGCCCAACTGGGCCTTTGGTTTCTCCCCAGCCAGTAGAAGGTTTTGGCTCAGTCCACCCAGACATTGAAGAATCGCTACTTTTGTTGGTGCTGGGTCCATTTCCCCACCCACCTGAGTTAGATGCCTGAGGAGGAGCACTGCCCCAGCCTATCTGTCCATTTCCTGCCTTTTTATCAGAGCTTGTAACATCCCAGGCAGTGTTCTGGCGAACTGGAGTTTGACCCCACCCTGTGTTAGACAGCACCCTGGGGTCCACATCAATTTTAGAGAGAGCAGCGTTGATCATTCCCTGCTGATTACCCCTCCTTCGGTTTCCACCACGCTGTCCATCCCTGTCACTTTGACCTCCCGAACTATCTCCACTTCCTTCACTGCCTGTAGATTTGTTCCATGTGCTGCCTTGGGACACTTGCCCGGAGCTCCCTATTCCAAGAGCATCATCCTCCAAGGACTTCCATCCATTTGTTCCCTTCCTGCTCCCGTTCGTGCTATCATTGGAATGCTGACTGTTGCTGGGCAAAGTGTTCCACTCCCCGTTTGAGACCTTAGTGCCAGTGTTTGAAGATGAGGAAGAGGAAGACGATGAGGAGGAGGCACTCCCCCAGGGGCGAGGAATCCCAGCTGGTCCAACAGCACTACCTGCTCCCCAAGACATACCTTGTGAGGTAGCAGGCACTGAGTCCCAGCCTCCTCCACGACCACTCATCCCGTTATTATTATTATTCTTTAAAGAAGCAGCACTCACAGAGGAGCCATTAGCTCCAGACTGCATTAGAGTTGCATTCACAGTGTCGCCCACAGCTTGGCCTTTAGGGACGGGACATTTGTCTCCAGAGTAATTAGTGCTGGGCGGAACGCCCCATGCTGTACCATAAGACCCGCTGTTGATTCCCTCACTGTTGCCATGTTGAGAAATGGAAGTGCCATTAGAGACTGGAGAAATAGGCAGCTGAGGGGAGCCCCCAGTACTCATAGGCCAAGATCGGTGCCCTGGGGGCTGTTCATTCATCTGCATTGAACCTGTAGAGTTTGGTAAACTAGAGGTCATCGTGTTAGTAGTGTTATTTGGTCCATTAAATTCAGTGTTAAGGTTTTGAGGCTGCCCACTTGGAACCTTGTTTGTACCATTGACTTCAGCTTCAGACATATTTTCTTGCAGACATCCCCAGGACATCTTAGAGTTAACACTCTGCATGCTGGGTGTTTGACCTATGGTGCTTTGATGAGTGTTGGTGCCACCACTTCCATTCCCCACAGGCCCATGGGGGTTGGGCCCAGTGTTCTGAAGAACGGGCCAGGCACCATGGTTGGCATTTGGGTTCAAAGTGCTTGGATTTATACCTACATTGGTTGAGGAACCTTGGGTACCCCATGCATTTATTTTGCCATGGCTGCTTTCTGCCAGCTTGCCGCTGGGGCCCTCCCCGGATCCTTGACATGTGCTTAGCATTGAGCCATTGGATACACCCCAAGGCCCCTTAACACTCCCATTACCCACATTATTGCCGCCATTTGCAACCATGAAATGAGAACCTTGTCTATTGCCATTGCTGTCACCACCAGAGCTCCCAGACGGCATCATACTGAGATTCTTTTCTGACCCAGAGCTGGAGGCAGAGTCAGCATCCATACATTCTGAGGCTAACTCTGGGTCACTTCCAGTGATAGAGGGCCAGGGTCCCTTATCTACTATGACTTTTCCCCAGTTGCTGTTCGAGTCACTGCAAGGTGAGCCAGTGCTCCAAGGTGAATTTTCATACTGAGGTTCCAGACCAGCGTGTTCCAAACCTGCGAACACAAAATAAAGTAAACAGTTTAGATGACAAATAAATATTGTTTATATGGTTAACTAATAATCTGATTGTTCAAATTAATATTTCCTTCAACAGATGCTTGTTGAAACAATTTAGAAATTCAGCAAGGTATGAAAAATGATTAAATTACACAAATATTAATGTTGTAACAAATCAGTATAAATTTATATAACAGTTAGAGTAGTAGTTTGGTTGGGCTAGGCCATTATATGCTTGTAGTGTAAGTGCAAAGCATGGCTGAGAGTGAATGCACCCTAAAATACACCAACACATCTGAAAACTGACCAAGAAATATAATTAAAACCCCTTACAAAAGAGGATATTCAAATTTTGTTTATGTGCTCAATTAAATTTCTTTATTCTTTAAATTATTAATTATGATACCAATCAAAAACGCTGCACATCAAATCACACACTGAAAACAACAACATCTGGTAAACTTTGTTCATAATTTGAAACAATTTACCCATTTACGGATTACACAACAGTGGCTTACTGCCCATAGAGCCTGTTTCTGTCCTGCTGAGAGGTGTCTCACTCAAGCCAGACTGAAACAGTAGTAGAGCTGCCACCATTTTGTAGCAGCAGCATGATCATGCTGCATGCCAGGATTGAAGAGGAGGAAACGACAGACTGCTAGCAGCAACAGTAAGTGTGAAGTGATTCTACAAGTTTGCTTATTTGCGTGGACACTCCAAGTGTGGCAGCAATTTACTCAAACAACAACAAGACTGCTGTGTTCTAAGAAATAATCTTTTTCTAGTAGCATGCTTCAGCTTCCATATTTTAATGCAAGATGGCTGCCAAGCTTCATCGAGAACTGATTTCTTGCCAAGTCTGAGATCTTTCTCCCTGGCTGTGCTACTAACAGATAAAGACAAAGAAACACAGACAACCTCACTGCTGGTCCCAAGTAAACTGTTTGTTTAAGAGTGACTCAGTAACATTGGACACTCGATTGAAGTTCAGTGAGGTATAGGAAAATTAAAGTTACATTATGTTTCAATCTCATATTCCATCTCTCCAGCGAAGACAAAAGGAGTCATCAACCAAAACGAGACTTGGAGTCTACAAGTTTAACGGGATAGAACAATGGAAATTCCATCATTTACTTGACTTCACTTTCATGTTGTTCCAAGAATGTATGACTGACTTTGGTGAAAACAACAGGTAAGTATTAAAAATAATTGAGGTCAACTAAAGTAATTTGGGTCCAACATAACCATGGACACCTCTCTAAAACTCAATTGTATTATTTCTATATTATTATTTTATACTTCATACAGGTTTATAGATGAAGGTTATTATATTCATGCAATTTAGTCATATAATTTTGATGCAACAAGGAATCAATAAGCAATAGTAGCCTTTACATTTTGGGTGAACCTTAGTTTTAAAAAGGCATGCGGGGTATGGGAAAAGTGTATTATCTCTAACTTGCACAGTAAAACTCTAAAAGTAAGCACTTTGAACCAGTTGGCAGTAGTACTGGTATGGCCTTATATAACACAGGAAAAAAAACACAGCTTTGGCAGCTAAAGGGAAAAGTCAGTCTACTTATTCCAAGACATTATAAAAATTGTTACAAGCAGTTCTAGAGCAAATGGCTAAATTTAGAGAGCATAAAAACTACTCACTGAAACCATAAAGCAGGAACCACTGAGTAACTGACAACAATTTGCAATCTGATGTTTGGACTGAACACACATACTAAACAACACTGGTAAACAACAGCACATGGTTAGGGAAAAAGAAAGTGTGAGTCACCTGTTTGGTTAGGGGAGTGGCTGACAGAATCCCGAATGGGAGCCATGCCTACAAAACAAAGAGCAACATTGTAAGAAAAAAGCTAGATACAAGATGCAAAAGGTCTAAACTCCAATGAAAAGCACAATTTGTCCAAATAAAACATAACGGCTTATTTCTATAGCCGACCAAGACAATTTCAGCTCATTACATAATAAAAATGGCATCCTTTGAACAAAGACATTTCATTAGAAAACACGCTACTAATGGTATGATTGCTGTTGACTGGCAATAAACAAATAAAAAAAACAAATAAAAAAGAAGCACATGCCAATAATAAATTCAGTGTGATCAATGGCTAATATTGTAAATATAAGTGAATAAATCTCAATATACTAGATCAGAAGTTATTTTTAAAACATCGAAAAGGCTCTAACTTTGCAAACAAACCAAAATTTGTCGAATTAAAACCATGCCTAGAATTTGTCAAGCTGAAATATAATCTAGATTATTGACCTGACATATTAAAAGAAGAATAAAAAGGTACTCATGAAATCAACTCTGTCCTTTAACCAACATCTTTTCCACCTGGAATAGTGTCTCTCAGCAATGGCTAACTTAAAGCATACATAGGTCTCAGTGCAGCTGGCTTAGTGGAGTTCTGGTACCTGAGAGGTGGCTTTGGGCGCAGTGTAGGACAGACCTCTCAGTTGTAAGCTCCCCTGGCTGGCTAGAGTTGAGCTGCACTTGAGTTCCCAGGGTGGCAGCTAGGACCGTGAGGGATTGCCCACGCTTCAACAGCTGTTTCTGTTTGTGCTGACAGAGATGCGGCGAAACTTCACAGAGCGGGTACCGAGGCAGGGCTTGGGGCTGGCCGCTGGCTGGGGCCCTCTTGGCATTGCTGATGGCGCAGGTTACAGTGGAGGTGCTGCTGTTCTAATTGGCAGACTGAGGCTGGCTGAAACTGGACTTGATATGTTCTGGCACTGCAATCAAAATGATAAGACAGGTATATTAAAACCATGTCAAACCCCAACATGCTCATTCTACACAACTCTGAACAATTTACACCAAACTTTAAAAACATCCTTCAGTTCCTTCAGATTTATTATGCTGAAATGGAAGCCACGCCACATTTTCCCATCACTCAATTAACACATAGCACTAAAGATTTGTCAACATAATTTTTCTTCTTGAATTTCAGACCAAAAAAATGGCCAACACTGTGACTATGAAGAGAAAAAAATTGCTGTTTTTGAGCATTGTGTGTCTTTTTCACACTCCTGTGTTAACACATTCTGTTTCTGGATTGTTTAGATGTCTCTGGGCCATGTTATGCTCACATTCTAGGAGGCAATGCTCACATTTAAAACCATCGCACCTGAGTGTTTTAATCTAACCAGATCTGCCAACAGTCTACATAGTGTGCTTCAGAACATACAGAGCAGTTTAGATTCAACCATGTTAAAAATACAATACATTAATAACACCTCCTTTAAGGCTTGTACAAACCGGGATGATTATTATGCACGATTATCACTGATGGTTAATGCCTCGTGACTAAACAAAAGCCACTAATGTGAGTGTGCACACTGACGCGTAAAACGCCAGGCAAAAAAAAAAAAAAAAGTAAAAATGTAAAAACTTAGACTGTTTTTTTGACTTGATGCACTGATTGTTAGCATGCGACTGACACTTTTGTTCACATGCTTTGAGCTGATAAAGTTACGATGTAACAATAGTTACAGCAGGGTATATGCGGAGGTATGCAGAAGGACTTTTAATTTTTTTTTATCTGTAACCTGGGTGAAGAGCATCCGGTGAACTGTATGCCATTACAAAATCGGTGCGTTTAAGGTCTGTTATCTTCACAAATCAGCGATCTCCACTGGCTGAGTAATATCCGATATAAAGTGGATCTCAGAATGTATAAGCACTGCATTAAATTACATTTTTCCCCATCATGTCTTTAAAATATGAATATTTATTTTACCCCAGTATATTCAATGGAGCTTCTGCACTAGCCTGCTAATCCTGACGGGCATGTGCGTGTAAACAGCTTTTCTTCTCGTTTTGTACTTGAGCAACTAAATGAATGCCAAAGTCTATTTAACTGATAATATTTTTTAATTACATTACAACATCAATGCTATAAAAGGAACCGTATAAAATGGAAAAAAGTTACATTAACCATTCACCAGAAGTTTATCAGTATGGGAAAAAACACTAGCTCTGCATATACCCTATGCGAGGGTGAGCATCACTTCATTTCATTTTCTTTCATAACTTTTTTTCTCCCTGCAAGATTTTGATCAGGATTGTGTGTGCTGTACTACAGAAAGTTAAATAGAAGTGGAAAAGCTTAAGCAATTCAAGTGTTGGGGTGACTACATTCGTACAACAGGCATCAGATGACTGTTGCAGATTGTCACCTAATGTACTGGCCTATACGTTTTTCATTAAGCGCCATCTAATGTCAGGGAGTAATTCTGCACATTCAATGCCAGTTGAAAAAAAAAAAAAGTAAAAAAAATTAGCTTGGTATGAACGTTGAAAGCTTTCAATAAAAGGTGAGCAATAAACATCCTGGTGTGCATGAGAACTTTGACTGCCTCAAATATTCAATCAAATTAAATCCTTTGTGTAACATTCCTAAAAGATGTTAGACAAGTCTTACAGCTGTCATTATACAAAAAAAAACTGCAGTTATTACCACTCTAGCAGTTCATTAATCTTGGATAGTTATAAGTAACTGCAACTGATAGTAAGCTGTAAAGTGCAATAAACATGTCTTAATCTCCATGAGAGTCAAAGTGCATGTAGACAAATGTTTATATGCAACATAATTTACATCTGCTGGCCTTACTTAAAACAAACTCATTAAGACATTTCCACACACAAACAATTACGCAATGACCTCAACATCAGCTAAAACAAATCATGTAATTTTCTGATCCTTGAATGAAGATCACTAGTGCATTACTAAACAACAACCACCCCTCTTTGGTCTACATTTAAACCCCCACCTTCATCTGCTTGTCAACAGAGACCACTTTCATAACTCTATTAATTCCACAAGAAGTTGTTTATACATTCACTTATGTAATAATTCAGATTACAGAAATAAAACGAGGACTGCCAAGAAATAGTGTAACACTCTTTGAAAACTGAAATTACAAAAAAAAAATTTTACATGCACCTAATACAATGCTACCTTATCAGTAACTATTACTACATGCACAAGTCACATATTATAACATATTTTAGAAAACACATTGGTATGTCCCCCAAAAACATCTTATGAACATGATGTTTTTTGTTATTAATATCTAGAATAAAAACAACATACAAAAATAAGTTTAGCGTCCGATTTCAGACGTACAGTTCTAAAGAGAAGTTAAAACCATAGAACATTCAGTTTAATAACACTGCGCACCCTCAGCTCAACTGTTTGCAATATCCAGCAGTTTGTGCATGGACATTGTTTGGGCTGTGGAATTTCCTCTTTAGGAATGACCTCACAGAGCAGCAATTCAGTTTCAGGTTTAAAAAGATTTATATAAATGACAATAGACAGTCCACACAGTGAAAACCCCTCTCCCCTTCCAGAACAGAGAGCTCCCAATAAACAGACTAGCATAATAAATAATTCCTTTCGCGTCACCATCAGCTATTAAGATTTTTCAAATGCATCAATTTAACAAGAAAAAGAAACAGAAGAGCTCAAGACATAAAGCAAAATGTATTTGAAGTGGATTACATAAAGCGTCTACCTTCAAGTAATACAGGATTAGATCACAGCTTTCTTTTCCCTCCTCTCCAGGTTTACCAGAAGCCTTTAAAAGACATCCAGCTTTGTTCCTTCTCTTAGCATTTCATAAGAAAAAAAAATGGAGGAGCATGGTGTCATTTTACTTCTTGAGCTGAAACTCCTGCCAGCTCCTCCTGCTGCCTGTAGTGGGGGCTCTATGAGGGGGAGATTTTCTGGGGGCTTCCTTTTAAAGTCTACTTTATCACTTGAATGTTTAAGCAGAGGAATTCAAAAAAAAGAAGCAAAAAGTAAAATAATACTGCAAACATGCAACAGGTCTGGGTTTTCTTATAGGCAACTGCCTGCGTAGACAGATTTGACTTGCTTGTTGTGGAATGACAACTGTCAGGAAGTGAGGTGGTCACGTTGCAACAAGCAGAATACCCTGCACTACTGCACTGCAAAAACCAGTGGTGCATTTAATGGCAAGTCTACCATCTTAGAAAAAGTATGAATGTTTTCCGGTTTAATATTAGTACCGAAAGCCATCTTTCCAGGAACACAGACAAATATAATTGCATTTCAGTATTGCACAAATGCAAAAACAAACCAAAAAGTATGTGCAAATGTCAAAAGGCAAGGCAAGTGGAGACAAAGAATATAGTAATAACAAAAAATCTGTTTCTTCAACACTCTCTAAAGAGCGAGCAGACATGATCAGGTATGCAATTTGTCTTAAAATTACAACTATGCATGAACAGGTCTTGACTTGAAACGCCTTTCCATATTTGGGTGTCAGTTATGTCAGTAATCCATAACTATTATAGCCAACAAGACAAGGAACTATCTGTTAGGAGCCTGAAGTTTTGCTTTTGACATTTTTAAGTGCTTCTCCAGCCTCGATGAGTTAATGCAGATCATCTTTGCCAGTGGCTCTTCCTCGCAAGCAAATCTGTATTGTGCACAATGATTGCTAAGCAACAGCTAGACAATTAAGTCAACAAACTAAACCTTCATCGCAAACACAGACATCACAAATCATTTCTGGAAGGGTTTTCCATTATCTGAACCTAAAGCTTTGCTAACTTAAAAAAAAAGAAAAAAGAAAAAAAAAGACTAATGACAAATACTTCAAAAATGTCCAGACAGTTGGGATGTTTAGTTCAGTTTTTTAACTGGAATGATAGCTGAAAGGCTGAGTAGGTTTCAAGATACTACAGCTAGTATTTTAGTTGAACTGAAGTGATTATTTTGAAGAATGAACGTATGCGTGAGAGTATGCTTATTATCTAGCCAAAACAAAAAGGATCAAAATATTATTGTGCACATAGCAGCCAATAAAAGTCAACTTTATTGCTTAAGTATTGCTCAGTATCATTAAGACGAAACAAGGACATCTGGGCCAGCAGATAAGTAAAAAGTCACCCGGGGTGACAAGGGAGGGGTGGGTACTGGTAACATGATTCTTGAATATTTGCCGTGCGAATCTCTAAGCAGCAGACACCAAATGATGCAGATGAAAAAATTACGTCACAACATTTCAAAGTTTTTTCCCCATGTTTAAAAAATGCTTTAACAGAACTTTTGATCCTCTATTAGCAAAATCACAGTAGCCCTCCAAAGTTTTTTTTTACCAACGAGAGCATTTAGTCGCTGAACTGAGCGTCAGTCACACCGCTGGCTTTAGCTTTAAGCTACTGTGAGAGTGAAGACAAGGTCAAGAGATAAAGACCTGAGCTATCAGCCATTCCACATTACTCAGTGGAAAAATGCTACACCCACTGACATGTTACTATGCTGTGCCTTGGTCTGCATAAAAGGCAAAGTGTGGTCACTTATGATAAGAATGCTTTGCTTTTCTTTCCTAATCAAAAATAAACACAGACCGTGCAATTTCATTAATGAATATTATTTGGTGGTTAATGCCATGACAATGCATCCAAAATAACTCTTAAGCCATTTTTAGCCTAATATTCAGACCATAATTCCTACCTTTATATTAGCCTCCTCTTCCTTATCGTCATTCCAATAAGCTCTACACTTTTCTCCGTGCACTCTCCATCCGTGTTTTGAATGATTTCCCTAAAAACAAAAGGATCAAACGGCAGATAAGACACAATAACTTGGCTTCATCTTTAGCAAATCTAACAATTACCCACAGCTACATCTCCAAATATATGATGCAGCAACGCATTTAGTAAAGGGGAGAAAGCCTCTGATAATCTTCTTAACGGATTACACTGGGAAATTACTTCTCTATAAACAGCCAACTATCTCTGTGGGTCAAACACTTTTTCCTGACTACCCACACTAAAGATCCACATGATTTGCTATTCTATGCAAGATGCACAATGATTATTAGGGATGCACCAATACCAATTTTTGGAACCGATCCGATTCTTGATACCAAAATTCTGAGATCGGATCGATACCGTGCAGTTTTTTGTTGTTGTTGTTAATGGTATCAGTTAAACTACTAAAAAATATTGTTTTATATATTTTTTAAAGTTTAGCTGCATAAGGGGCCGATTACAGCGAACGGGCATTTTGTGTTGAGACTAAGAGGTGCATCTTTTGAATGGTTTACTAACGTTTGCCGTTGCGCACTATGTGCGCTCGAGCGGAAAAAGCATGTTACCTCAGTCGCATCTTTTTATTCTTCAATCAAATGAAAGCAGAAGTGTTTCCTTTGAGGTGACAGACAGCAGTGTTTAAGTTGTCAAGACAACTATGGCGAGCTTTTAATGATGGAGGAGAGACTTGTGGTCGCTGTTTTAAGTCATTCAAAGCTGTATGACTTCACAAATCTTGAATATCATAATGCTAATAAAAATTACAATTATAACAACATTGACAGGAACACTCGCGTACAGTACAGCTCAGCTGATTCAGTCGTTTCCTAGTGACATAAAAAAGGGCACGGCGCTTCTTTTTTTCTTGTCATTAATAAAGGCAGTGCGGTGCGCCTTGCGTTTTTGGAATGGAAAAGCACGTGCAGTAACAGTAACGTGCAACCACAGGTGCCTACAGATGTATTTTGTCAAAGAAGCAAAATGAAAGAAGGATATTTCTGGTCATAGTTTGACACAGAAGAGTTGACAAACCAGCGCTGATTCTAATCGCCTCTGTGCTGCCAGTGCCGTGTCAAACTCAATAAATAGGCTATTGGTAATTTAGTGTTCAATCAACAAAGCAACCCTTTTTTTTCCATTTGGAAAATGACAGTTATTAATAGTTCTTATATAATATAATTTTTTAAATAGCCTACATAGCTTAATCTACCAATCAAATTAATCCAAAGTTTTTCTTGATTTTTGCATAATGAACCTCGCACCAAACTGAAGCTTTCATTTTACAGCTTAAAAAAAAACATGCAAATAATGCAATATCATATGTTAACAACAAAATTATTATATGCTATGTAGCAGCCAATACTTTACAAAAAGTCAACATAGAGCCTTAAGATTCATTTTTATTGTCTTTCATTACACGCAGCACGCGCACACATTAACCGCATAAAATCACTATTTTAAACTGCAATATTTAATGTGTTACACAAAATAGGCAAGTCAAATTTTTTTTTTATTAAATAATATTTTTATATTAATCTGTTAATGGTTAACATTCAGTTAGCGAGCCAAAATTAACCAAAATGAGCAGTTTCTACAGCCCTGGTGCTAAACTAACATAATATATCTTCTTTAGTAAAAAAAAAAAAAACAGACCTATAGGTATACATGACAGACGGCACAATCTAGCTGTGATATTGTCCTTTCGTTTTTAATATTAAGATTTTCTTTGAAATCTGCAATAGGCTACTGTTGACATCGTTGGTAAAATAATCAGCCTTTTATTAAATTTTTAAATTTTATTAAATTAAAGCCTGATATTTTCCTGCAGGTATGATGTAGATTAAACTAAACCGTCTGATGCCAGTTTTACTTAATAATCCCTCTCCAAATCTCGCCATGAGCGAGACGGAGAAAGTTCAAAACAAGGTCCGCTTATATGCTTCAGTGCCAAAACACAAACTGGTCTGTTAATAAAATATTATTACATAAAATTACAGTGAAATATTCAGTTTCAGAGTAGCCTATATTAGGCTAAATCTTTTTCTGTTAATAACAATCTATTGTGCCCGTCAGTTTCACCTTTAATTTATTTAATTAATTACTTTGACCACAATGGGCCAGGCTTTAAAACTATTCCCAACACTTAAAGTATTAACCTTGGAAAAATAAACTCAATCTGAAGGATGGGAGAACAAACTCATTGTAAGAATAATCTTATGGAGCGGCGCACGTCGCCTCTACGCATTACGCATACAGCCGGCACGTGAATGAAAGCGATTGATGCAACGGAGACAAAGCGCGCATCGGTCCGGTATCTACAGACATTTGCAAAACAGCAGCTCAACCAGAAGAAATAAGTGCGTTAAGGATCTGTCCAATGCATTATTGAGGCTTTTCTAAATCCAACATTTCAGGTAGTTTGAAATAGCAGGTAGCAGGTAGTAACCGTCTCCACTCCTATTGCAAATGCGATCTGATCTAACAGACACAGCAGCGCAAACAATTTATAGAAACAAAAATAAAATGAACTCCTGCTGCAGGTCAAAATGAACCCATTTATTGCAAAACTAAATGCATTTCCCCACAAATTATTTAAACTAACAGGAACAAATAGTCTTAGAGAGTTTTCCTGTTGTCAACTACTACAAGCAGATTGAATTGTGAATGAATGGAGAACCATTTGACAGGTGCAGCCGCGCAGCGGCGGGAAGCACTGACATCAACATGAATTTAAACACTTAAATATTCATCTGTACTTCACATTAAACTGTAGAATGGCTTCCGAAATTTTTAGGATATAGTTGGCCTATATGACAACGTTCTAGTGCCTTAAAATAGGCTTCATGGATTAGTTGGCTTATAAACACAGCGCACGCGCAAGATCGGATTTGGATCGGTACCAGCTAGCCGATACCTGATCCTGCAAAAATATGCGATATCGAACCGATATCCGATCTATCGAAGTATCAGGATTGGTGCATCCCTAATGATTATGTTGTAAATACTCTCAATAGTAACAACAACATTCAGTTATTTTAAACGGGGCAAGTTTTGGGTTGCTAATTATATCGCAGTATCTAATTTGTGGATACATCTGAAACATATTTCCAAAGGGAATAGCTTGCGCACACGTATTCGAAGTGCACCTAGTCAAAAACATCTGTTTTCAGACCAACTTTAAATTGAAGTTTTTTAAAATGCCGCACTACAAGTCATATAACAAGAACTGACCAATCAGCTTCATACTTTGTATAGAATAGATAATACATTTGGTAGACTAATTACCTCAAACAAACATGGAACACCCAAACACTGCAATGCTTTTTCATTTTCTCCATTAATAAAACTTGCATCAGAGCTGCAGCAATGTTTTGTTAGTTCATCATCCTCTGAGAAAATGGTTGATGGTCTCACAAAGCGAGTTAAAAATGCTGAAGGAAGCGACTCACTTGTGACGTGACAGGTCTTACAAATTTCCTGGTTTTGCGATACATCAGCCTTCCTGTGTCCAAAGTAATCCCACACCACAGTTGTTGACATTTTTTGGCACTAAGTCCTCCTGTGCTGAACTCATCCCCATGCAGCCTATTCATTCTCCTGCTCTCACGCTTCTTTAGGAGCACTACGTTATGATTGGTTCAAATAGCATACTGCGGGAAAATTGTGCTTTAAGGCAATTTAGAAATCGTGCATGTCCAAATCGTGATTGATACGATTTCATTTAAAAATCGCACAGCCCTAGTTACCACATACTGACACTAAATATTTAACAATGAAACTGACTTCATTTTTGTGAACATGAGTTTGACTGATACCTTTTATTGCTTTACAACATGTAATAGACATTATGATGATATCCTTTTTTATATCATCATAATGTCTATTGTCACAATAATATAGTAAAAAAAGATATAGCAGGAGCCATTAGATTACTAGCAAAATACACCTTTCAAAATACAAAAAAAATCAAATCAAAGTGCAAAATTACACCACAGCACGGGGAAGTTCTGGCAAAGTCAAAAGAACAGCAGCTAAAACAACTGTCACTTAAACAGACAGTGACTTCACTCTTACTGGTATAGCAGCCTTTTAAGAAGAGCAGTTACCAACAGTAGGGGGTAGAGAGAGTCACACTACCTGCTGTTTTAAAAACCAAGGAAGCCTACAAGATCATAAGACAAGCCTCGAGCATCACATAGTATCTGACGTGAAAAGAAGAATATAGTTTCTTCCAGGAGGGAAAAAAAAAGGGGGGGGGGTGGGGGGACTGAAGTCAGCCTATCAAGACCGAGCTCAAACTGCACAACCCTGCCCCTCCCCCAGGAACAACCTCTTCTCCTTAAAGTGTTTAACCAGATGGTCATCTCAACAACAGAAGCCTCCCATACACAAACACAATGACAGGGGCATCTGTTTATGAAGCGCCAACATAATAATAATCACAGCTGAAACAAGACCAGTCAAAATCATACCAGCACACGCAAAGTATACTTCAATGACAAGAATGCATCAACCAGCAGATTACAAGCAGACGACCAGAAAAAAAGATGCACGCCGAATCACAATAAAAACAAATAAACAAACAAGAAACTGTGATATAGAAATGCACAACAAGCAAAAAAAAATGTTTAGATTGTTAACCACTTGTGACGAATGAAATACCGCTCCGGGACCAAACCGCTACTCATTTGAATTGAGAAAATATTCGTTCATAACCACTTCTCAGTTATATCACACACTAAAGTTAATTTGGTCCCACTTTTATTTAGGTGGCTGTAACCACCATGTACTTGCATCAATAAATACAATCTACTGTCTTTATAATGTATTGCAGAACACTTGTGGTGCACGGAGGAGCACATTATTTTTTCAGCAAACGTGAACAAACTGCCATGTCTAACTATTATTATCACCTTTTGGACTATTATGAACTCAGAATGATGGAATTACTTTCTAACAAGAGGCTACACGTGCTGCTGAAGATTACAGACACATTTAATCATGAGAGGTTTGCACTATGGACTCGATTTCCTGCTGTTTTGAATCTTAATAAGGACTAAATGTATGCTGTATGTAGTTTTTTCTGTTATTGGTAACATATCGCAGACTGTAAGGGTCTGTATGTGTTCATATACGTTGCATTTATTTATTTTATATAATTGCAGGCGTTACAGTAGGCTATTTCGTACTGTCATTGATCTGCAGATATAATCAACTCATGTTCATAGAAAGGTTAGTAATAAACATTTATGCACAAGTATTTGTGTGTGTAAAGCATCTGTTTTGTGAGAAGTGCTTCTCATGATATGCGAGCGACCCGTACAGCTTTACTTCAGACATTTTCTCGAGCGAAAATGACATTGACTGCACCTTTGTCGTACACCACGCCCACCAAAAGAGTACCATTGGTACCCTTTTAGCAGTGGAAACGCAAGCCTGATAAAGGTGACCTGTACCGTACCATACTGTACCAGTCAGTGGAAACGAGCCATAAATAACTGTGAAAATGGCCGTAAGTTAGTAGGTCAGTATTTGGTGTATTTATACCTGTAGGGAAAATACAGTGTGACGACAGTGGCCTGGCACTTGTGTCTAAATAATTTACCATGTGTGTAAGATTTCTCTGCTTTTGGTTGTAAAGCGAATTCATACTTTGCTGATGAAGCATTAGAATACATTTGAGCAACAACACTAAGGCATAATCCTCCAATGCTGTGTATTTTTCTTTGCGCTTTAATCTATGGCGATAAATCGATTTCATCAATTAACTCGAAAGTGTAGTTTTCATCGATTTGTTGGAATGAAAATTATTTTCACTCCAACACATGCAATGCTCTGGGCTGCTGAAGTTTACCACACATTTCCATAGAAACACTAAAACAACATGGCAGTGAGCAGGGAAGAAATGTAGAAGAACGAAAAAGAACAAAAAACAGCACAAAAACACCCATGGAAAAAAAAAAGCTTTCACATTCACTGTGAGACACGCATTTAAACCTGCTCACACGCCACACCTTTTTGTTTCTCTCAGTAAGAAGTAATTGATAACTTGCCCTGGTGTTGTTTATATATTAATAAACAAGACGCACATATGGAAGTGACTGTTACTGATCTGATGTTGCTGTTTCCAGGTAAATTACTTGACCCAGCCTTTAAAGATGTTTCTTACTAGGTAGCTTAAAAATATCAAAACTGTGACAAAAGTCGCTCAGTGCACCAGTCTACCAGATGCAACAGCCCGATGCAAATAAAAGCAATAAACCTATAAACCTAGCTTGAGAAATTTATATAAACTGATATAGGACAAAATAAAAAAAGAATAAACCTCTGACTGCATGTTCATGTTGAAATAAACAGTACAAAATAATAGTGAAACAAATCATTGTAAAAAAAGTCCACCTTTTAACAATCATCATCGGTTTACTTGCACTTCAATTTCATATAAAATTAATAAAATATTATTATTATTAAAGCTGTGTATGCAAATCTTGGTAAATCTTTAAATGACAGCAAGGATCTTGAGAAAAAGTTATTCAGTAGCATTTTTATCCTATAATTACCTTCAACCCCATGCATTAAGGAGCACAGCAAAGATTTATTAAATCGTATATCAGATTTGTGGAAAAGATTTGAGATTTTTTATAAAAAGTCATATAGCACAGCCCTACTTTAATCTACACTCTCCTAAACATGCGAATAACTTTGACCCTTTTCAACTCTTTTAATTTCAGGTGTTTACACAGATACAACAATGGTGGCACTTTCAAAAACTTCCATTTTGAAACCCATATTCAGATTTCTGCCTTTTCAGTCCCAAAAACGGCATTGTCATGTAAACAAACAGGCAAAACGTATAAAAAGTTTCTCATTTTTGGTTGAAAACACTGTGGTGTGAGTGCCTCCCTAGAGTGCCTTGGTTTGCAGTAACTGCTGCTACACACAAACATTTTTTCTCTCATATACATGTAAAGATAACAGCTTATAACTTGGCTGTTGATATTGGCTCTAAGATTAGCACAATGAAGAAAACGAGGATGAAATTTTGCCAATAAAATGAGAAGTTGTTGAACAAGGAATGTTTTTTTTTTCTGAATATGTAAATGAATAATGCTGCTTTAGCACACACTATAGTCATCTCACTCTATGATGATAAAACCACATGAACGTCATCTCCAGAGCGGATTGACAGTCACTTCAGCAGCATTTTGCTGTTGAATGTGAGAAATTCTATTGTTGTATTATGACAATCAGACAGACGGTCCAGCATTTTCAATGTCCCATTAAAAAAGGCAGTTTTAATTGTAGTGTTTGGATTAATTTCAGAAGAACATTTAGCAGAGGTGTTCCTAAAACTAAAGTGCTGTTTTAATTTAACTTTTAATGTACTGTTGCTAAATTAAGGATATTTCATGATTTCTAATTCTGTAGAATATGCTTTTTAATTACTAAAATTGAAAATAAAAATGTACAGATGTGGTAGAAATATTTCCTATATATATATATATATATAATTTTTTTATAGTACAAAAATTATTATTAGTTATGTTGACATAAAATTGTCATTTTTCTGATTTCTAAACCTGCATATTTCATTTTGAAATAAAAGCCTTAAAAAAAATTGCAATTAGATCAATTGCCCAATATGAGCAGCTTTAGATCTGAATCAATTAGAAAATCTTAATTAGACTTGACACTTCTCATTATTCATAATCAGACAAAGAGCACATTGAATAACCATATGAACCAATCTTTTAATTATAACAATGCATCACATGCTAGAACTATTCTACATGCAATCACTCTCTGCATAAGCAAATGTGATCTAGTCCTTGGCATTTTTAGGTGTGGACTTGGTTATGACCATACAGGGGCAATGTTCATTTGCCTGATAAGAAAAACTCAAAAACTGTCTATGATTAACTTGGAGTTAAAATAAGCTGGTTAAGCAATATACAGATGCTTCTTGGCATCACAACAAGACAAAAACAAATCAAACTGAAACTACTCTTGACATATTGATCAGTACTTGTTTTTATCTAGTCAATTTAAAAACAACAACAAGCTCAGGCAGATATAAACACAAGGTCTGTGACTCATGACGGCAATACAGTAGCGTCACAAAGAGCTACACAAACACTGTTTTTGTTAAACATTTTAAAACAGCAAAGCTTACTCAGCAATGGGAACCCCTTTAATTCAAACGGAACTGCATTTGCTTACACCAGCAGCAGCTGCTTTGTTAGTGCCGCCCAGCATAGGCATGAATAGGAAAAGCCCAGAAGGATGAAAAACCAAGCGTTGATCTACACAACTGAAAATGACTGCAGGGAGATGAGAATACTTACTGACCTGTGTTGCTTCTCTTCAATGTCTTTGGTGGCAATAGCATCCAATTCTCTGTAAGGAAAGAGACACAGGTGTTAAACTAATAATCTGATACTTCATTTTCTAGCATGTAAATGCCAACAACAGAAGTAATTATTACATCAACACAACACTGACAGTGGAATTAAATGATGTAGCCAAATATTTTAGATGGTTTACATGCATAGCTCACCCAAAAATAGTAATTTATTTAACCTCAAGGGGGTTTAGACCTTTGCTTTTTTCTACTGCTGAACACTAAAGGAGATATTATGATGAATTTTAGAACCTGCTAGCCACTCACATAAATAAAAAATACAATTGAAGTCAATGGCTACCTTTTTGGAAGATTCTTCAAAATAGGGCTGGGCCGATAAACGATATTATATCGAATTGCGATAAAATTTGTCAATAGCAATAAGCTCTGGATTTTTTAACCTATTTTTGCCAATCACACAGCAGAAATGTGCAACAATGGGAATCTAAAGGTGTTTTAACATCAGAGATGTACTGAATTTTTGGCCACTGAAAATTTATCGGACAAAAATATGCAATGCTATTTAATGGACCCTCTAATATTTGTGGCTTCAGTCATTGGGGTACTCTTTTAAATCTGGAAGCATTAACAACTTATGTCGAAATATATAGTGTTGTCTTTCAATATGGAAAATAATTATCGAGACTGCATTTTTGCCATATCTCCCAGCCCTACTTCAAAATATCTACTTCAGTACAGAAGAGTTTAACAGAAGTTTAGTTCAACAGAAGACTAAGAAACATGTTTGGAACATGTAGAGGTGAGTAAATAATGCAGGAATTTGAGCTTTTGGGGTGAACTAACTCTTGAATGCAAGTGGGGATATTTATTCTTGCACAAGCTGAATAAACAACACAGAAATAACAATGCCAATACTGCATTATAAAATCTTATAAAAGACATGGTAGGCCACATAATTAACCTAGACAGTTTAATTTCTGATGAACCAGCAACTAAACACACCAATAATTGCAATAAAATAAACTAAGCGCCAAATGCTTCTGTGTTTTCTAAAATGGCACAAACCACATACTTTCACACCATGGAGCACATTATGAAACCAAAATCAACTCATTAAGTACTTATTACAGTTTCACATTGGTCAAATGAAGACATGTCTAAATATAAAAATCGGCATGATTAAATGCATGACACATTTTCCTCATTCTTTACCTGACATATGCGATTAAGAATCAAATGCATTTATTTAAACCAAAAAGTAGGGACGCAGAAACTATATTTCAATGGTTAAAGGCTGATAGCAAGAACCTCCTCCCCCACCACTGGCTTCAGTGGCTACTGCTGCTGCTAACGGGGCAAACCATCAACCTTGACCTGCCCTTAAAAGAATTACAATATAACGCACTCAAAACACGTCTCTAAACAACTTTTACGCAAAACGAGCAGATGTGAAATCTGTATTCTCATTACTCTGTTCTACGCGAAGAAAACCCAGCTTTTTCTATGCCATTTTGCCTCTGTTGGCTGCCATGACTGCGTACTTCAAAATGCTAAAGACAGAATAAACACGTCACATTTAACGCTCGCCACTGTATGAAGTTATTAAGCGACAAAAACGTTAAAATCGTCATAACTAACTGGTTATTCAGCTATTAACGATTGTTTTCCTTAATGTGCGCAATACAGCTCTGAGCTAAGAGTGCTAACAAACCAGCTGGCTACTAAAGCCTCTTAACGAATCAAACACGGTTTCTGTACTTCTCTCATTTCCAATATAGCGACATAAATGTATTTTATTTTATCGTATATTTTATATTTAAGAACAAAAGGTCCTGATAGTAACAAACTAACCCAAATACTTAGTGGACATCGAGAAAAGTTGCAGGACGTCGAAATAAACATTAAAATTAAATGAGCATTATTCCAAAACACACAACAGAAAACAGCTTTACAACCTCCTATTTGAACATTGCACGCTCATAAACTCGACTTTTGTAATTGTAACGATACTCTTCGTAAAAGCCGACTGCTATGTCACTTCGAAGCCTTTATGAAAGCAGATGACTGCAGACCACATACATGTGAAATCTGCGTTTTAAACTAAATGAATACAATGTACACTATTTAGTAAACACATCTGAAACGTGTAGCATCCATGCAAGCACAAAAACACAACATTCACCCGCGTCTCCAGTGCTAAGCTCAGCTTAGATATCGCAGATACGCTGCTGGATAAATGCATACTGCTTACATTGGTGGAAATCACACAAAAACACACACGCACTGCCCGAACGAACCGCAGAACTCACCTCTTGTAGTTTAAAGTGCAGTAGAGATGAAATGAAAGCAAATAATAAGGCTATAGAAATTCAACACATTTGCAGAGTCTAGGAGGGGAAACATTTGTCCTGCTCGAACGCCATTTTCTTCTCTCGCATTCATGCATTCATCTCTGTAACTGCAGGAAGAGCTCAAACGCAGCTCTCTGAGCACTTCCTCCAGCTCCGCCGCTCACCTCCAAAATGGTTGCCGCATTCGGGCCGTGTTCAAAAACCTAGTGAGCTACCTATCAAGAATGCTATTTCAGACACGCACGGGCATGTGCAGCATTTTTGGAAATAATAAATAATTGGGAAACAGTGTTCATAAACCGATGTGATGAGAAAAGCGTAAAGTCCAGTGATTTTAATACCCACAAATGCTGACTAAATAGGAAGCTCACTACGCTTTGAAACACAGCCAGAGCGCGGACGTTTAACCAGGACGTCGTCATGGTGGTTTTGATATTTGACTAATGTCAGGTTTGTTTTGCCAAAGTGATTATTATAAAGTCCAGTTTTGAAGGGAGATATACGAGTTGTAATGAAAACAAATAGGCTAATCAAACATAATAATTAATAATAGAAATAAAAAAGCATAATAATGTATAAGTGGACAATTTATGCAGGCAGATGTGAGTTTAAGAAAATATCAGGTCGCACTAAAACCAGCATTACATGTTTATGACAACAGTGTCAAAATGTCCCACATACAAACAGTCCCTAATTCTCTTTAACACATTTATGGTCCAAAAAGCTTATCAGATGCAAATTGGTAATCACATTTTTATGGCACAATAATTGCTGAATCTTTTATAACAGAAATATATGGTGTTTTAATGTTAAATTTAAAATAGACAGTGTCGTCTTAAGGGATTTTCACAAAAACACATTTATATTTGAATGGGGTTAGTCATATAACCTTTCCAGCTAAATAAACTATGATATAAAGCACTTTAAAGGAAACTATCTAGACGAAACTCATTCTGGTTCAGATGTTTGTTTACAGTGCATACCTTTATCATTGGGAAACTTCTTTTTCAACACAAGACAAAAACACAAACCAAGTGCAGACCAGGAAAGACCTAAATAAATCTACAACAATATAGACACACGCCAGCTTTTAGTCTGGAATTTGCCTGCGTTTTCACTTTAAAGACAAAGCAGTGGCACACAGCTGAAAAACGGCTCGGCTACGCTGTCCTTTTGAAGGCTCTCATTCTGCCTCACTAGGCAGGAATCACACAGAAGTGGCTATTGACTGAACTCGTTTCAAATGGAAACCAACCTGCTTTTAATACAGTAGAGTCAGAATGACATCCTGATGTCAGGTCCCATGATTTATATGGCGTTTTACATATGTTATGGAGTGTTACTGAACAAAAAAATAGGGTACTAAAATACAAAAGCAAGTAGAGCCACATTCCACTGAGTTCAGACATATTTTGCATGCACAATGTTGTTGATAAACCGGTGCTTTTCTGAAACCTTTTGACATCTACATTGATTGTATATATATATGCCATATAAATCATGGGACCTGACATCAGGATGTCATTCTGACTCTACTGTATTAAAAGCAGGTTGGTTTCCATTTGAAACGAGTTCAGTCAATAGCCACTTCTGTGTGATTCCTGCCTAGTGAGGCAGAATGAGAGCCTTCAAAAGGACAGCGTAGCC
>CAIGQZ010032903.1:1434090-1444267 GCA_903798205.1 Danio tinwini | reverse complement strand
ACACACACACACACACACACACACACACACACACACACACACACACAAATAATTTACCATAATCAATTATTATAACATGAATAAAACATATCACTAACACTCAAAATGCACAAAGACAACAACTTGAAACATAGAAGACATCAGTTGGGTTGAATCACCTCAATTACAGACATGACTACCCAGAAGAGCCAAATTTTAAAATAAAAGTTGTTTTGTCCATTAGTCACTAGGATTTATTTGGATGATGGCATTCCCAACTAGGTCTTTAACTCACTTAAAAGTGTACCATACTGCACTCACTGGAAACGGGCCAAAAACCAGACCAGCCCCAAACCAGCTGAGACCATCACAAAACAGCTTTACAATTCTATATATTGCCTTGAATGCTATTCAAAACAGTCCTTTAGAGCAGG
Organism: Danio tinwini; assembly: GCA_903798205.1. Lineage (NCBI taxonomy): Eukaryota > Metazoa > Chordata > Actinopteri > Cypriniformes > Danionidae > Danio > Danio tinwini. The sequence continues at coordinate 1,443,854 of CAIGQZ010032903.1, read as the reverse complement.
AAAACTGAAAGTTATGTTTTTGACAAGTGTATTAAAATATTACACTGAAATAAGCATGCTATTTAAAACAAATCTCCTACCTGATTCTTTCCACTATCTGCATGAGACTTGCTAGATCTTGTTAGCTGCATTTTAAAGGTACAAACTGGGAAAACTGACAAGAAGGAAATATATAAAGCCAGTAACTGGAGAGATGAGTGGAGCTCATTGGGGCCCTAATGATGCCTATCTCTCTCTCTCTCTCTCTCTCTCTCTCTCGAGACTGTACAGATAGTGGTCGACAGCCCTCACGCCAGCTCTAATGAGCAGACCACAGCCATCTATCATACTTTCCTGCAGAATACACTATGCCTTCTCTCATCTATGACCACACATGAAAGAGACCTGGCCACATTAAAAGCAAAGGTAGTCTTTATCATTCCACTTCACACATGGCTGGGTTCGCAGACGGAAATGAGCATTTTCACCCAAATTCATCACAGAATGACTTTGTGAAATAATTTGGAATATGAATAAGACAATAATCTGATAAGACTAATAAGGATAATCTCAGAATATGAATACACATTACAGATAGGAAGCAAATGAGCAGAAAAATTGGCACAAATGTGCTTTAAAAGTGTTGTGGTAATGAGATAGTTCACCCAAAAATAACTTTGTTTTGAACAAAATAAGTCATATCAAAAAAATGTTGGGAACTTCTAACCATTGACTTCCACAGTATTTTGTTTTTACAACTATAGATGTCAAAAAAATCATCAACATTTTTTCAACGTCTTATTTTATTCATATCTTATTTTAATAAATGTCCATTTTCCGCTAACATTTGAGCACTGTTGAGCAAGTTCTTAAACAGAGCTGATTGTGTTCACATGCTCAACAGAAATGATTGTGATTGGCCGTGAAGGTCATCACTGGACTCACCGCTGTTTACTGAATGTAAATACAGCTGACAAAGATTAAAAAAAGCCCAAAGATCAGCCGGTCTGTTTATAAGCTGACATACAGTACGAGTGATCTGCTGATGAATCAACTGATCTTCACAGCTGAACACAACGGCAAATCAGCGCTGATTCAGAATGTGCTCAACAGCACTCAAATGTTAGTGGGAAAAGACATTTTTAAATTTTCAGTACTGACTGGTATCAAATTCCAGTATTGTGACAACCCTAATAAACAAATACAGCAAAATCTCCATTAATTGAACATTTTAACTCGATTACGATTAGTGAACGATTATTTCAGTTATTTATTTTTATTTTATTGCCCTCATAGTTCACTGACAAGTTTTATATGCTGTCTCAAGGCATCTCTGGCGCAGCTTCCAATCATCATCAATGTAGTGCAAAGTAAGGTTCAACAATGAGTCCATCATCCTACCTGACCCAAGATCAGATGTGCCTGCAAAGTGGCCTCAGAAGTAGAAATCAGCCACAGTCTTTAACTTAGCGGGTCACGTGACACGTAGGGAAAGTAATTGAAAAAAATCGTTCTGGAAAATTTGATTAGGTTCTAAATGTCGATTTCGATTACTTTTAGATGAATCGCCCAGCCCTGTGAAAAATTAGACATATCGGTATTGGATATCGGTCAAAATTAGTTTAAATATATTAGCATATCAGAAAATATCCAAGATCTTGCATTTTATTTATGACATGTCTATTTAATTTAACACAAAACACAATAAAAACACAAACGTCAGCACATGTGAAGAATTAGAAGTATTTATATAAGTCAAATGTGCACTGGGAATCAGCTCAGCATTCAACAGCTCAGCTCAGCATTCAACACTGTCATACCCTCTAAGTTAATGATCAAACATAGAGACCTGGATATAGACACGTCTCTCTGTAACTGGGTTATGGACTTTCTGACTAACAGACCTCAGAATGTTAGATCAGACCACATTTGCTCCACCACCGTCACACTCAACACTGGTGTACCACAGGGCTGTGTGCTGAGCCCCTTCCTCTACTCCCTTTTCACCATCGACTGTAGGCCTGTGAACAGATCCAACGCCATCATCAAATTTGCAGATGACACCACAGTGATTGGTCTAATCAGCAACAATGATGAGACTGCCTACAGGGAGGAGATACAGCATCTGGCCACATGGTGCACCAACAATAATCTGCTCCTTAACACAGACAAGACCAAGGAGATCATTGTGGACTTCAGGAAGGGACGAACAGGCTCACATGATCCCATCTACATCAATGGGATGGCTGTCGAGCCTGTATCATCCTTCAAGTTCCTGGGGACTCACATCTCCAAGGACCTTTCCTGGACCACCAACACCTCCAGCCTGGTCAAGAAGGCTCACCAGCGCCTATTTTTCTTAAGGCAACTTAAGAAGAACCAGCTGTCATCAGCCGTCTTGGTGAACTTCTACCGCTGCACGATAGAAAGCATCCTGACGAACTGTGTCACAGTCTGGTATGGAAACTGCTCTGTTGCGGAGCGTAAGGCACTGCAGCGGGTGGTGAAAACTGCCCAACGCATCACAGGGACCACACTGCCAGCCATAGAGGACATCCAGAGGAAACACTGTCTGCGCCGAGCACGCAGTATTCTTAAAGATTCCTCTCACCCTGCTCACAGACTGTTTTCTCACCTGCCTTCTGGCAGGCGCTTCAGGCTCCCCCGGACAAAAACCAGCAGACTAAAGAACAGCTTCTTCCCCAGAGCTGTCTCCCTCTTGAACTCTGCTCCCCACTGACTTTTTGCCCCCCTAATACACCCCACTCTCCTCTCCTCATAACTCAGACTCATCATAATCACTGCACTACTTAACATTTGCACATTTAAAAATTGCACATATTCATTGCACTGATTCATTTATTTGAACTGTACACACCTACTGCACATGTACATTTGTAAATTATGTACACATCCACTGTACATATACATTTGGAATTATGTTTATCTATCTGCACACTTCTGATTATTAATAGCAAACTGTACATTTTATCCATCTATTGTAAATCTGTTCATAGCTAACACAACCTGTATATAATGTTCATAGTACATCCATTTGTAAATATCATCATAGTTTTTCTATAACTGCACTTTATAACTTATACCTGTATCCTGCACTTGCTGCTATTGCACTCCTGGTTAGACCTAAACTGCATTTCGTTTCCTTGTACTTGTACATGTGTGATGACAATAAAGTTGAATCTAATCTAATCTAAATCTAATGTGATGTCAGGCAAGTACTTTTTGACCAAAAAAATCTGCATAGTTTGCAAAAAACACAAAATTGTTAATATTTTTAATGTATAAATAAATAAATAAATAAATGACTGATAATGTGATGCTATCATAATATGGTATGGTAACTTCAGGTAACTTTAGGTAGATGCAATATTCAACATTAACCAATGAACACGTTTATAATACATACTGTTGCAAATTATATAGGTACAATATACTGTGTTAACATTAATGTTTTTTTATTCATTTTCTTTTTACAGTCCACTGCATTGTATTTTAAGATGCATGAAAATGGATAAAGCTACATGTAGTTGGCGGAAAATTACGAGTAACCATTTGCATTCTATTTCTATGGATATAAATACATGTGTTGTCAGATGAGGTTATTTTTGTTCTGCAAGACAACAGATTCCCCCCATCTTTCAACTTTAAAAATGTATGAATGTCCAATAATAAGCTTGGCTTTATCCCCTAATAATCTTTTATTGCATAACAGTGCAGCAAAGCGTGTGTGTTATATGGAGCCATGAAGCTTGGCAGGGTGTCAGGTAGCGATTGGATCTCCTCACAGCCCCAGGTCCTCAACGCCATCCATGTGTTTTTTATTTAGAATAACAATAGACTCTTCACCACAGGACAAGCTTCCATAAGAAACACTGTCCGGCATGTAAGGGGGGTCCGCTTGACATGTTAATTGACTTGATTACCATTTACATTACTGAGATTCCAGAAGGAGCCAAAAAGCTCTACAGTTAACTATTCAGTTGGATTCAAATCATCAGGCTGCCAAAGTAAACATGATCTTCACTTAGATAAGTTAAGCTAACGAGATAAGTTGTTTTGATGTAAAATAAATGAGTAACAACTAAGATCTGTTTAAACAACACTTTGATGGCACGAGTGTTTAAATAAAAAGAAACAATCATGTGTGTGAGGAAATCAATAAATCAGCAGTTGTTCTGTCTGTATTACTCAACTGCATACAGGAATTTACCAACTTTAACTCCATGAATGCCAAAGAAAGTAGAAACTACACTTTCAGAAATAAAGATACAACAGGAGTGATCCCTGGGGGGGTTGGGTGCATTTATACTTCTGCGCGCTGTTTCTGTTTCTCTGCAATACACTTCCAAAACGCTAGCTGGCAGTAGGTGTTTATGTTTCTCTCTGTAGAGTTTCTTCACTGGTGTTTTTTTTTAACACTTCCTTAATGTACAAGTGGCTCAAACTCGCTCATTTTGAGGTGGGAACCGGTGGACGTGCAACAACTTTAATCATAAGGTAAAAACAAAACAACAGTCTCCATCCGGAGCTCCTTCATGGGACTCCACACTTGTAAACACTCGCTGCATCATGCTCCTGCGGCTCTCACCTCCGCCTATATTTGTCAGTGCTACCAAGCCGACCAATCACAGAGCTTGTGCTACGCGTACGCGTTACATTTTTTGAGAGGTGCGCGTCAACGTCGCTGACGGTTTCGGCGAGGGGCTATGCGTCCACGTGTAGGGTGCACCATAGCATACGCGTGCGCTTGACGAAGAAGTATAAATCGGCCTTAAGGGTGTAGAATATCACACAGCTCTCAGCCAAAGATACTGAAGAACCAGAAATAACAGTTAACATATACATAACAAAACATATGTGAGGACTCAAAGAGGCAGTACCACATGCTTTATTTTCTTCTGTGCAACATGAAAGAAAATTGTCAATAAAATAATTGTAATATTTTAAAAATCAGTTCAATTCAATTCATCTTTATTTCTGCAGATAGTAGGTAATTTGAAAGTCGGTGAAAGTCAATGTGGTCAAAATTAATTCAATTCAAGTCTACTTGCATAGCACTTTTCACAATAATTATAATTCTAAATCATCATTATATAACACATCATTACATAGCAGTCAAAATCAGAAAAGTTAGGGAGTTGTGTATAGGGTGACCTTTACATAAACATAGTTCACCTGCAGTTATACAGTATAGTGTCCTTCCAAAATAAAATGAAATAAAATAAAACTGGAGCAGTGCTGTTATCACAAGATTGTTCTTTTTTTCTGTTGACACCAATGAAAGTGACGCATTTTTAAAATACCGGCAGTGTAGTGAGGGGCAGTTTAACCCTTTGTGCTGAAAGCTCAGCATTTTTTAAAAGCTCCAAAAGTTGGAGAAGCGCCCATAGCTGAGCATTTAAGAACAGTGCACTACATCAGACACTACTGACTTTTATTGGTCAAAAAAATCTAAGCAAAAATGTTCGATAAATTGATTCAGAGATTTTCAAATACATCACATTTCTCTCTAAAATCAATTCTCAACTTAGTTTTTTATAGTGTGTGTAATCCAAAGTGTTTGTGTTGTAGAATCAGGAGTACTGTTTTAAAAATTATTAGATGTGAGCGCTTCTCCAACATTTGAGTTTTTTAAAATAACTGAGTGTAAAATACTTTATGCCCCTCGCTACACAGTTGGCATTTTAAAAAGGCATGATGACCATTGACAACAGAAAAAGTGATAGCGAAAAGAAAAAAAACACTTCGGCTAACAGCAGACGCCACTTTAGGCTAGTTTTGAACCATACGTTCAAACACCTACAAGGAAGAGAGCTTGTGCATTTGGCTGAGTCATGTAAGATGGTTTTTATGTCACATAATTAACGCAAATAAAGCTCACTATTCACACGTTTGTAATTCGTTTAGACTTTTCCCAACATTGTTAATGATTATTTTAGGTTTTAGTGGTATTTGTAAGGAATTGGAAGCAAGCAGAGTACAACTGTTTGCGAAGCATTCAGCGATATTTGCTGTAAAATCTAAGCTCAGATTCGATTCAGTAGAGAACAGCGATGCATTTAAAAAAAATCTCTTGATTTCTTAAATGATTTTTTACTGCCGCTCTACAAAAATGTTGCTGTTTTTGTGAAAATATGTTCTACGGAAGAATGCCATACATTAGTAAATGGTCTAAACTGATTTAAGGGCCGTAAGCGCAAACTGTCCAAAAATGCATTAGACACTAGAATAATAAATAATGTCAGCCAGGTATGTTCCCCTGCTGCCCGATCCATGGAGCGGCACAAGGTGATGGTAATTATTCCAGACAAAAAAGGAGGCTAGAGAGCGAATCGCTGGACCCTGATGTGAGCGTGCTTTCATGGTGAAATATGCAGAGCGAATCTGTAAATTATGAGCTGGAAATGCTGAAAATGAAAACAACCAAGACTGGGGTTGGTTGGATGTTGCCCTGGCATCTTTCCAAGTGCTCATTACTGCAGAACGTGTGTGCGGCTGGGCCAGCCAATGTGACGGCCGTTGCCGTGGCAACAGGAAAGCAGACAGGGGATGTCATGCATCATATTTCAGCAGACCAACTCAATTCAATTCGAACAGATCCAATCTTTGGGTTGTAAGCGGGGGGTGAGTGCAGGCAGGCAGGCAGGGGAAGGCTGGTACTACAGAAATAAATTGCTATGAGACCATCAGCTTTCCATGCAGATTTTCTTCTAAAGCTGTCTGTTAGACACAGAAATATTCATTGTCCCGCACAAATTGGCTTTATTCAAATCTGGATGCGGCTGCTTGCCACTGAGCGAGGCGACAATAGCTGGCACATGTGGGATGTGGTGATGTGTGCACATTTTTCCTTATTCAGTTGTTATGTCAGCAACATATCCAAGCTGTATTGTACAACAAGTCTTACACCTAATGACCAGAACACAGCTCCATTATATACAAATTCAAATGTGTAACGGGATGTAAATGTACAAATATTGAAAAATTACCCATCATTACTCTCATGTGTGGCATTTTGTTATGTGAATAAAAAAAATATATAATTCATGAAGATCAGTAGTAATTATTGATTTATATCTTAAACTATATAGTATTACAGATAATTATATAAGAAATTTAATCATATATATGAAAAGGAAAGGCTGTTTACATTCAAAATATATTATAATACTCATGACTTTCGTGCAAAAATAACTCTTGGAGATCAAAAGTAATAATAATTAGTATACTTGAAAAACAGAATTAGTATCATTACACTTCTTAATTTTGTATAAGAAAAGGCAACAAGACTTTCATATGTTTATACATTTACAAGATCAATGAATCCAACATGACCACAGTTATAGCAATATATTACATATTATTTTATAATACATCATACATATGACAAAGATGTCCACTTGCACACATATTTGAAGATATATCAGCCATGTCTAGTGTTGGAAACCTAATAACAGCTTGTAAATATCTGACCCTTTCATGGTTCTCCCACTGAGACATCAGTCTCTGGGTACAGTAGTGGCAATAGACAAGCACACAATAGTCTCACACCAGAGCAGATGTTTCCTAATTACAGTAAGCTCTTCAGCACAACTTCACTCATTACAGGCCAAATCATATGACACTCCACTCACAGCAGATCTCTGGGAGATTTGGTGGCTGTGAATTTCCTTTAATGGGTGCTTTTACCTCTACAGTCTTTATAATGAGCAAATCTCAGGTATTACCCTGCAGGTGAGAGACCAGCAGATGCCTGGGTTATAAGACACAGAAACCCCCCAGGACATGTGAGCCAGAGCTGCTAATGAGATACTACTCTTATTAACTACAAAGCCATTATAATTTATTATCAAATACTTATTTTAATGTTAATTTTAAATGTTAATAAAGTTTTTGACTCTTCTAAAGCATAAAAGTAGCATAAAATGTTTGCAGATATTTAAGTGAGCATACTTGTTTATCTGAACAACAATGCTACTGTCAGTTATTCTGCTTTGAAAATGGTCTGTGTAACTCCACCCACTATCAGTTTAACCATTTATATTTCGGTACTGCAGGTCACCTTGGTGGAAAACACAGCATATTTCATTTCAGTCATGAAGTCTGCCTCAATATATGCAGCCACATCCAAAAAATGTCAACTTTAAAGGACAACAGCAGCCTTTAAAATGAGATGTCGATTCATAGTGAGGCAGTTCTTAATTAGCAAATAATATAAATATTACAAAAGTAAACATTAGCTGAGCAGCTCACATTGACTACGTTTACATGGACATCAGTAATCCAATTATTAGCTTTAATCAGATTAAGCCAATAATATGATTAAGGTGTTTAGATGAGTTACTTTTTGAATATTCCTTCCAGGATCCCGTTTTACATGTTATAGCACATAGATTGATGAACGTCGTCGCGTCATCCCGCTATTCACGTTTCCTCTGGAGTTTCATGTATTTTCCGTTGTTTCGTTTAAAAATTTCCAGCTTTAACTGCAGTTTAGCAGTTCTACTTTTATTCAGGAACATTTCATTCATGCCCTCGTGACAAACTGAGGTATTGGATGTGAGTATGAATTAAAGACTGGGGGAAGAGTGTTGTTTTAATGAAATTTGATATTGCACGCTGAATGGGAGAAAAAAAAAACCTCCGCATTTCACGGTGTATGTATCTGTGGTCCTTTCCTGACTCGGTAGGTGCAGAGAATAGTGTCAAACAGCCATGTGCCTATGAAATATCCTGTTACAAAACGCTGCGAAAAGTCCAACATGACTGTACTAGTTTAATTAAGGTGTTCACATGTCTGTACTCCACTTCACTAAAGCCACTTAAATCGGCATACTCCAAGTGTTTTAATCCAATTTCTGTTTAGTTCGATTATGACCTTAATTGGATTAAATGAATTAAAAAAGCATTGCTACATACATGGTAGACTTTTAATCAGTGTATTGTCCTAATCACATAAAAATCAGATTACTGTTGTCCATGTAAGTGTGCACACTGTAAGGATGCTCTCTTGTTAGGCATTCTGGGTTTTTTATAGATACGTCATCAGAAGGGCAGAGTGAAACTTTTTTTTTATTTGGACTGCAATGCCTATGTCAGCCACTGGGTTAACCACATATCTTGGTCATTTCTACATACTGCTCGTTTAGGAATGTTTAGAACAGTATGATATAACAATCAGCCAATAGTGTTAATATTCATTAAGCTAGTGTTAATTTTTTATAATTTTCCATTAATTTGGTCCTGTTTACACCTGGTTTTAAGATGTGTTTTGGTTGACTAGAAAACAAATGGATGAAGGAGATACATTGTCATTTAGATCTAGAGCTTAAATTTGTCTCTTTTGTCCACTTTTGACCACTTTAAAGCAATTTCTAAAGCTAATAACATTAGGGGTGTGGTGTGAGTTTATTGAATTGTATTTATTCCATTACAGATTACCTGATAACCGTGTATTATATGCATATAGACTGACCCGCGGCTGTTTTTCCCGCGTCACTTATGGGGCGCTTTCGTTTCTAAGCAGCCCTTTCGCAGCCCTTTCTGTTGAGCGGGTGAAGACAATGACCATTCATAGGGGTATAAGAACTTGCCAGCGCTCAAAAAGCAAGCGGGATAATATCTACATTAGTTATTTGTTATGAATGCATGTGCGTAATCGTAACCGAACCGTGAGACCAGTGTAGGTTCACACCCCTAATTAACATACTGTACTGAAAACACACACACACAAAATTAAGGTACTTAATTTTTTTTTTTTTTTG
>CAIGQZ010032903.1:1398882-1419090 GCA_903798205.1 Danio tinwini | reverse complement strand
TATATATATATATATATATATATATATATATATATATATATATATATATATATATATAAACACACACACACACACATATATACATATATACATATATAAGATCTCAGATAGACAAGTTGGATCTATTAAACAGTGAGTTGTCAGTCATTTGGACTAATTTAGACACTATTATGCTGCACCTGTGGTACTGGACAGTATTCTGATGAGAACCCATTTCCAGTTCAACTTGTCTATCTAGGCTTTTTTACCCTCCTGATTAAAGTGAAAGGCAAACCTGGGCACAATTGTGTGCTGAATCACTCTCTGTGCCCTGGGTTGCTTATAAATATAATGTGAGGTCTGGTTGAACCAAAAAATTATGGCAAAGCTACACCATCCAACCGCAGCCTACACGAGTCCAGACTAAAGCAAGGATAAAATTCTATATTGATAAAGATAAATTAAATCACATTTACTGTTATTATTTACTCAACCCCACAGGTAGTTCGAAGCTTGCATTATACATACTTCCTTTAGTCAAACATTTTGACAAATGCAGGAGACACAAAATTAGTAAAAGACAGAATTCTAATTATGAAAGAACTAGCCCTTTAGTTATTGTTTGTTAGATTTATGTTCCAAATTTAACCTAGCAACCAACTTTAACCAGGTTTGTTATTGCTAATGTTGCTAATAAATGCTAAAAAATACTAGTAAAAACTGTAAATAAATAATAACACTTGCTAAAAATGTATTTTCCTATTACATACTGTACAGTATGTAGATGTACTAGGCATGGGGGGATAACCGGTTTCAAGGTTTACCGCGGTTTGGAAAAGTCAAGGTTTCAAAAACGCAAAAATGTTGTAATACCGTTTCTGTTTACATTTTTTTTAAATGTTGTAAAATACTTTTAAGTTTAACAGTATCTCCAGCTGAATAAAAACATCCACATGAATACATGAGCCCATGACTAAATGTGTTTAATGTATCGTTTAAAATGTGCATTTCATTTTCACAATTAAGATGTCTTAAAACGGTAGTTCATGCAAAAATGCTTGAAAATTTGATTGTTTTATAAAATGTGTTTTTTTTTGTTAGTGGACAAATAGATCTATGGATAGATGCATAATAACATTCATATTATTATTATTAACAATTCGAATTTTAGCTTTGAACATAGGTTAAAATTTAACTGTTTTTTAATTGTAAAATTTTAATTGTAAAATGTTTACTGCTCCAAAATATTTATTTTCTTAAAATAAAACATATTGTGTTCAATGAAAAAAAGTGGTTTTCTACAAAGTCATTTAAAAAGAACTTATTTTAGAGAAGTAATTTCAATACTGTAAAACCATGATATTTTTATCCAATGTTTTCATGCTGTCAGGATCATATATCATATAAATACTATAGTAATTTACAGTAAATACTATGCTCGTTTTGTAAATAAAGTAAGATGTATTATACTGTATTGTGGTACTTCAAAATGAATGCTACAATGTACTGTAGTTTAACTTCAATGAACTTATAAACTGTAATAAATACTTTAATATGTAATACATTAACAACAGTATGTGGTGGTGTATTGTAGTATAATATACCTAGTTGCAAAAACTGTATTGGGTCATGTTTATATTACTATTGTTGTAATACCAGAGCAAATATAGAATTACCACAGCAGAGGAAATCAAGCACTTAACTATATGGTTCAAAAACACTATAGTATTTACTGTAAAATTACTATGGTACTTTTTATGTGGGTATGATTCTAAATGATGCACATGAGCCCTGGTCATTTACCCTACAGCAAGGCAGAGGTGACATTTCCTAACACAAACATCTTCACAGAACAACACCTCCCCATTCTCTGTGAACCTTTATTAACAATCCATTCAAATGAGTTCAGTGAAATCTAATGCAAACACAGCACACAGGAGCCACACCGTGCCATGTTTCTCTATTGTAATGGATGTCGGTGAAGAGTCAAACTTAAAAGGACCGGTCTGCAGAAATGCAGTCATTTCCCTCACAATAGGATGTCATTGGCCTCTTCTTCTCTTTGAGATGCTAATTCACACGCTGAGCCGTGTTTGACGCCCAGAAACCCCATAAGTGACTATTAATCAAAAAGCACTTCAGGCCTGTGATCCACTGTCTCAACTGTCCACACTCCTGTGATAATTAAATTAGCGGCAACCATAGCATTTCACCCGCTCGACATCTTCAAAAATAGCACACAGTTTCGCTTAGGAAATGTCTGACATGTAAATTACAGCTCTCAGAGTGTAAAGCCAGTCAATAGGCTTTTTGAGGGGGGGGGGAAAGAAAGAGGTGGAAAACAATAAAGTACTCTTGACGCATTTAGCACATTAGCATACAGAAAACCATCTTGCTTGTACCTCATTAAATAAAATTACAAAGTTACTGAAGAAGTATTTAAAGTGAGTTACAGCGGAGGGAAAAGTATTCAACATGTCATGCTTTTTTTCTGGGAATAATATTTCCAAAGTACACTGTAAAAAAATTCTGGTTGCCTTAAAATAAAAAATAAAAATGTGCCTTAAAATTTCAATTTCATTGAACTTATATTATGTTAGACTGACCTAAAACAGCTTGCGTAACATAAAATTAAGTTAAAACACTAATAACTTAGATTAATAAGTTACAATGACCTAAAACATATGCTCTCAGGACTAATTGATCATATAATTTTTTACCGTGTTGTTGTTGACATGAAATTGAACCAGATTTTGGTAAAAACCCAAACAATACAAACATAAAAATATAATAAAGCAAAAAAACATTTAATCTGAAAAAAATTGTTATGTGTAATAACAACGGAATGACTCAAGGAAAAAAGTACTGAACTACTAAAAAATATTTATTACTTAATATAAAATACTTTTTTGGTGATGGTAGTTTAAAGACGCCTCTCATATGAAGAATGAAGTCCGATTGTTCAACAGAGTGTAAAAATCTGAATGGTTCTGTGGGTCTCGACTATCAAATCTGATCTTTAATTTGTATTTTATATTGGATTTCAGGTCAGGTGATTGGCTGGGCCATTCTACGGCTTGATTTTCTTTCCTTGGCTGTGTTTTGGATCACTGTCTTGCTGAAATGTCCACTTTGGTTTCATCTTCATCCTCCTGCTAATGTAGATGTTGGACTGAAGCAGCTAATATTCATTTACAATGACGAAGGGCAGAGGGCTGCTGAAGAATTACTGAGATACTTCAGCTGCTGTCTGGGCTTTCACTGCCTTTCTACACCTCCCTTTCTTTGTGTGTTCAATACTTTTTCCTTGCGTCATTTCATTTTATAATGCATAACTTAATTTATAAACTAATTAGTTTTGTTTTCTTTGCATATATTTCTCTGGTTGTTACCAACATTCGGTGCAATTTTCAAGTCAACAGCACCTTTAGAAACATGTTTTTTGAGGAAAATTGGAAATTTTTCACCCACTGTATGACTCCTGAAGTAGGCATTTTATATTAAACCGAAAACTGAAATTCCTTTACTAGAAGTAGTAGCATTGCAAAGTTTGACAATAAGGATGGCCCAATATGCAATCTTAGAATTGAGAAGCAGCACGACTGACAAAAATAAGCAAGGAGCAAAAGAAAGCAGGTGTATACCGAATGAGCTGATGTGATGCGCGCGACTGTTTAAAATGCGTGCGCTCTCCTGTTTCCTCCTTGCTTAAAGCAACTGTGTCTAGAATTGCAACTGATGTGATCGGTTCTTTTTCAAATAGACTAGACAAAACGTTATACTCATGCAGCCACATTTTTGCTGCTTTCAAGAGCCCCAGATTTGCCTTTTTGTAAGCAGCACCAGTTGTTTTGTTTTTGCTTTAACCATTATTTGAACAGATTATTAATAGGTCTAACGTTAACCATGTGCGTGTGATCATCCTTTCATTATCACACGGTATGTTTGTCACCTGGTTTCTTTTGCTTACAGTTATTTTTGCTAATATGGTTTAATTATAATGTTTTACAATAAAAATTTTTTAGTAGGATATTAACTTCCTATTTATGTTTGGTGATCTGGGACCTTTAGACAGGATAGATTACTGTGCATATTTTAGATATATTACAATAAGAATTTTTTTTATGTCAATTTTTTTATATATATGCTTTGTTAAATAAAAAGTATAGTATACAGCTATATTTAGCAGGTTTTGACACATAAAAAATTAGTGGCTAAGAAATAATAATTTATTTTTAGTGTGGTTAGAGATAAATTCAGTAAATCCTTAATTTTGAGCTCTGAAAAATCATGTGAAATCAAAACTAATTGCAATACGACACTATGAAACCATGACCCATTTGCTCCAGCACATTGAGCAAGCTCATACACGACACACAAAAAGTGAAATGAATGAGGAGGCATGTGGACATAAAAATCTAAATCAAGTAACTTTAGCATGCCAAAGTCAAATTTATGCATATAAAATATATTTTCCCAACAACAAAATTGTGGCTAATGAAAATGGCAAGTGGATAATAATGTTGGAAATCTACTAGAAAAAAAGTTAATGCGAAGCCCTGTGCGCAGGTATGCGACTGCATAAAGGCTGTACCGAACCACACATGTGCGTTCGACGCAGAAGTATAAGTCTTAACAGAGTAGGGTCACTTGACTCCACACATGGTATGAAAAGTAATTGAAAAAATTTACTTGGAAAAATTAGATCGATTATAGGTTCTGAATGTCGATTTCGATTATTTTTCGATAAATCCCCCAGCCCTATATTAAAGCAAAATTACCTGTCTTTTTATGTGCATACTAAATTTTATTTTGTAAATGTGTTTCCATTGTGGTTACTGCACATTTTTGTCTTATTAGGTAACATGTATGAGCATCTTGGCGTTTTCATTAAGCCTTTTTATGCAATATTCCAAAATGTGCATAAAAACGGGTGGATGGAAACAAAGCTACTGAAGTTTCCTTTTCTGAATGTATGTGCATTTTAAACTTATCAAGTGAACTAAGTTAGTGGGGCATGAAGAGGGCTGTTTATTTTATTCTTGGGTAAAAACAATGGTTCAATAGTAAATTACAGCTCTTAGACTTTAAAGTCAATAGGCTTTTAAGTGGAAAAAAAAGAAAAAGTGAGAAAATAAAGTTCTCTGGATTCATTTAGCACATTAGCATACAGAAACACATTGCTTGTACCTCAGTAAATAAGATTAAATAAAATTACACATTACAGCAAGTGAGTTATGACTCCTAAAGTAAGCATCTCATGGTAAACAGAACCTGATATTTATTTAACAGAAGCAGCATTACCGCAATGACGAGTGAGTGAAGCTAACATTCAAAAAGTCAAATATTGGCCATATTTAAAGCCTTTCTGCACTCTCTGGAGAATAATTCAGTCTAGACACACCCCCCATCCTCCCCACCCAACAAACACACTCGCAGAGTAAACCAGGAGCGGGGCTAATGTTGTTCTGCATTATCGCCATTGATTAAAATAAGCCCCTGCTCTCTTGCCAGTTTACAGCTGAGGTCCCGGTCTGGGGTTTATGAAGTGCTAGCTACTTCATTTCATTATGGTAACTGGGTTACATTAGATGTGCACAGCTGTAGGCAGAGAAAAAATCCATCTGTATGCCAGTTTCATTTTCTCTCCTCTCAGCCCCAGGCGTACACATCATCTCCTCATCCGCTCACACACTCCACGCTTTCTTAATCTCATCCTCAGCTCTAGATGAGAGAAGTATAACACCTATATAATGCGTGAAGACTGTGCTCTTATAATAAGTCCACAGAAGCAGGAAGCTCAGGAACACATAACAAATACAGCTGGTTAAATTTGATACATTTAAGCTGTATAGCAGTATTTACTAACTCTGGTCCTAGAGGCACATTTACACTACTATTTTTCAACAGCTGCTCAGAAGAGACTCTAAAACTTGGTATAAATAGGTTAATAAAGTTGGACTAAATGAATGGCAGATGATATTGAAATAAAAAGATGAATATATAATTTAGCCTTTCCTTTATTTGCAATGAGATTCCAGAATTTAACAGGCATATTGACCTTATTCTGCAATGCGCAAGTGAGGTATTTTCTGCTATTTTTCTAGGACTTCCAATTCATTTGCCTATTGTGGAAATGACCATGAATAACAAATGGTCAAACTATTTACTCTTCAAACAAGTGTGTTTATGACAATACATAAGAATAAATATAATATAATAAGAAAATTCCAACATTAAGAATCATAACAAGCTGTTTTTACTGCTGAAAAAAAATGAAAGTGAATGAGACCTTATGAGAAGTCTTATGCCAATAAATATGCCAATATGAAAGAATAAGGTCAATACAAAATTGTGTCCATTTAAACTCATTCATTCATTCATTCATTCATTTTCTTTTCGGCTTAGTCTCTTTATTATTCTAGGGTAGCCACAGCAGAATGAACGATCATCCAGCATATGTTTTATGCAACAAATGCCCTTCCAGCTGCAACTCCTTACTGGAAAACATCCATACACACTCATTCACACACATACACTACGGACAATTTAGCAATTTACCTATTGCGCATGTCTTCTGGGGGAAACCAGAGCATCTGGAGGAAGCCCACACAAACACGAGCAAACTCCACAAGGAAATACTAACTGACCCAGCCGAGGCTCGAATCAGTGACTTTCTTGCTGTAAGGCAATCGTGCTACCCACTGCGTCACTGTGACGACCATCCATTTAAACTCATCTAACGAATATTTATGAATATCAAAGGTAGTTAAATTGAATGTCTTTATGAAAAACCTTGTTTATTTATTTATTTGTTTGTTTGTTTGTTTATTTATTTATTTATTTAATGTAGGAGAATACTTTCATTATGTGAAAAAAGACAGATCATACAATACTTGTTTTGGTTACAGAATATATGTTGCTGTATGCTAATTTAAAGATTCATCTATTTGCACTGGTGGAATGTTTATATGCTGTTCTCAATGCCCAGGAGTAGGTACCAGCATATGATCTGCATTGAGACCAGCAAACCAGCATCAACACCTACCTCATCAGCATATGCTGTTTTTTTCACCAGGGAAAGCAAAGCGAAAATGAAAACGTAATAAGGATGCAGCACATAATCGATCAAACTTTAGCTCAAAAATCACAGGGTTATGTGTCCAAAAATTTAAAGTGGACGACTACGGCTTAGAAAACACACTTGAGAAATCAATTTTACGTTGCATATACTGTGTGCTTGTAAGTAATCTAGGTAGAACACATCAAGTTGTGTTATATAAATAGTTGTTTCGATGGCATATCGCAACATTATGCCAATTCAATAATGCAAATCATGAATCTTATACCTATTATTAGTATAACGATACAAAACAACAAGACACGCCGTTCTACATGATTCACAAATGTTTTTGCACACTGGAATTTACAACCTGAAGCTATTTTACTCTATGTTTATGAAATCCGTGCTCGTTGAAATAACTAAATAAACACATAATACCACTTGTAACATCCATGGCCATTAAAAAACATACAATGGAACTATAACAAAATGCAATAAAGTAAATACATTACTTACCAAAAAATTTGCAGATTAACGAGTTCTTTCGATTCACTTCACTGCATCCAACATGTGATCAATTCCATGATTCCCTTTGGGATCATTTAGTGCAAAATTTAAATATTCACACCTTATTTAACCAGCATTTGACACTGATTGAGAAACTTTGTGACAGTTTTGACCTTGGTTAGAGCAATCTTGAATGGAATTAATGTAAATAGCCTCTGGCAACAACGTGGGCTATTTACACTAAGTGCAAATAGCCACTCTGTAATTTTATACATAAAGCATTGGTAAACCAGAGAAGTGAACTGATTAATCTATGCTGCATGACAGCTGCTCTCTAAATACAAGACTGCATAAAGTCTGTAGTCAAACACTTATTTTGTTTTGTGTTAAAAAAAACATAAATAGAGAGCTCTCCTTTTTTGTATTTAGGATATTCAGAGATTTTATTAAAGGGCTAGTTCATAAAAAAATTACAATATGGACCCTTATGTTGTCCCAAACCCTTAAAAGCTTTTGGCACATATATTTTGGAGATTCGTATGGCTACAATTTAACCAAAGAATTTTTGGTTTCTTTTTTATTCTATGAACATCTTAGGACTGTTGCCATCTATGGAGGGTGAGAGAGCTCTCGAAATGAATCAAAATATTGTATACTGTGTTGTGAAAAGGGTCTCAATAGGACTGAAATTACATAAGGATGATAATTAATATAATTAATAACAGAATTTTCATTTTTGGGTGAACCAACTCTTTAAGGTAGCATGGATAATTTGTTTAAATAATAACCTGTTTACATCTCATCAAGAAAGTCAGCTTGTTTTAGCTTACCAAGTAAAAAAAAAGTTTATGATTTTCACCTGGCGTTAGCTGTTAAGTGAGTTGGGATCTTTTAAATATTTCTACAACAAATTATTCACATCTTTTGCTTAAAAATTTAAGCATTTCTACAACAATTATCTTCATCTTTTACTTCAAAATTTGTACCTTTATGATTCATCTCAGATCTGGTTGGTTTGGTTCATGTCCTAGAACTCCAGAGATGAGAAAAAAATAAAAATGTGGGTGGATAGATAATCAAACATCATTAAATAATCATTTTACATTAATATTGGCATAAACTACAGTGAAACTGTAATTTGTATTGCAGCCACTAATTAGTTTAAGCTCGAGAGTAAATAGCGGTAGTCATGTAAACAGCCATGGCTAATAGACATCAAACAAAGAAGAGTGATGTTACTCCAGACTGTGTTTTTATGTGTTGTCTGAATTTGATGCCTCTTGGTGTTCACATGTGATGCCAATAACGTTGCTTTTCTAAATTGCAACCAATCTCAGCCTAATGAGATCACCTTTGACCTCATCACACTCAGTCGTCTGCTCTGTTGTCTAAGCACAAAGTGACCTTTACCCTTGACCGAACCTTCACCGAATAGCCACTGACCTACTGACATGAACAAAAACACACATACTCCCAGAAATTTACTCTCGTTGTTGAAAATAAAATAATGTTTGACACCAAAACAGAGAAAGCTACATCCAAGTCACAAAGGCGGTTAAGGTCAAGTGTAAAAAGTGTTTCCAGAATAACTCCCCATTGGTATCTGATGTGAACGGCACTAAATACAGGTGTCAACAAAGTCTGCAATGTTTCGAGCTTGTCCACTATTGGTCATTTCCAGAGGCAGTTGAAAATGTATTAGGCTGCAGGCTGCATTTATAGTGTAAACAGTCATGTGGCCAAACAGTCAGAAAAGAATGACCTACTCTTTGCTTACTGACCTGAATCTCATTACTGGACGACATGTTGTTATTACTTGCCGGATGGAATTAAAACTTTGCTGTCTGACATTTTAAGTTTGTTTTGAATGGGAAAAGTGTAAAATGCACTATTGGTGTAGTTTTGTGATTATACTTTTGGAATCATATCCATATTAATAAACTGTGAAAGATTGGTTCATAACATTATGCTAAAAGATCAGAAAACCCTCAACTAAATCTGGAAGGTGACAGAAAGTGGACAAAGGTGATGGATTAAAACACCTGGTATAAACAGGAATGGGTCTCAATCATCTACTTATGATTGGAATCAATCAAAACACACCTTAATAGCAGGTGTAAACAGTGCCAAACACACAGCAATTTTATAGTCCAACAGAGCCACATTATTTACAATATTTCTAGCTGAAATCAACCTGTAAAAAGGCTTACTTGGCTAATTTGGATCACTTGTAAACTGGAAGAGGATGATATATTCCAACATCAATAAAATTATAGACATTACCTTTCTTTTTTTATTTTCTAATGCTAGCTTCTATTCAATACTAAATGTTGGTTCTTTAAAATCTAAACAATGATCTAACAGCTTTCCTCTCACTAATGACTCACACTCCAGCCAATATAATCACACAGATCATTTCTAATGGCCTACTATTTAGATTACCCGTGAAGGGAAATATCTGTTAGACTCTAATATAAGCACTGCATGTGCGAGACAACCAACATCTACTGTTTTAGCCAAAGAGCATTAGGACACTTAAGTAGCGATTCAAAAATCAACTCTATTTAATTTAATAGAAATAAAATAAAATCAAATTAAAAAACAACAAATGATTCAAGATATTATCTATGTTGTTTCAATGTTCTTAGTGTTTTTATTCATATAATAATACAACAATAATATATTATCGTTCGTGGGTGCTCACCCGAGATCAGGAGATTCACACTATCTTTTGTGTCTTATCAAAGCTCTTTTAATTTAAACAAACAACGTTTAAAATATAATAGTTGTATTGATACATTTTCCCAAAGCTTATTTGTCAGCATCATTAACTCAGTGTAAAATGATTCTTCAGAAAGCACTCTAATACGCCGATTAGATGCAAAAAAAAAATTACAACGTTAAAACTGTCAAATTTTGTACAGAATTCTTTCATGTAAATAATGTTATTTATTATTTGCCATTTTGTCACATTATAAATGTGTTTGTTTATTATTTAATGCATATTTGCATATCATCTTCAAACATTTGTTTACTTCTTTTTGTCTGAATGTTTGAATGCTTGAAAATGTTTGAACAGTAGTGCATCTAATACTTATCTTGACAAATGTAGTTATGTTTGTGCTATATTCTTTAGAAAAATACAATTGCTTTGATAGCTTGTTAAACAGCATAAAGGCAATCATACCGTCTTATTGATTAGTTTGAATGATTCTTAGGCAAATTCACAAACAAAATACAGTATCTCTATACAGAATCAGCATACAATCAGAAATTTCTACTTTGAAAGCCATATTTGTGCCACTGCATACTCCTACACATCCAGGCTCAAGCCAAGGAGTCGGCCACGTCTGCAGTCTAAATTAACAAGCAATGAGGATCTGGCATTTTCTTCATTTCCTTGAGACAGAACAGCGAGTGGATGTGTGCAGTGTTTGGCTTGTGGTGATGTCATGGTTGTCATGGAAGGAGCTCGCTTTTCTGTTCCTCAAATTACAACACAAACCTCTCTGTGGGAAAGTGAGGGCTGTTTTTTCAAGATCCTGGCTGCCTGCACAATGGCCAAAGTGGGTCTGTTCCTATCTTTTTTGTTGGCCAGTTTTTGTTTAACACTATTTTTTGAGAATAGGCTCCTAGATACAAATCACATATATAGTTTACCAGGTTTGACCATCTTTTAATCCTTTCTGCCAATCTCTGAGTCTGGCAGGAGCACATTTATCTTAGCTTAGCATAAATCATTGAATCAGATTAGACAAAAAAAAAAGGTTTTCAATTATTTTCACTGTTTAAAGCTACGTATTAGGGCTGCACGATTCTGGTTAAAATGAGAATCACAATGTTTTTGCTTAAAATCAAGATCACGATTTTCTCACGATTCTGTAGATGTAAAATAAAGGTTAATATGAGTAGGCTATTATTATTGTTATTACTAAAACATATGGTAAAACAACAATACTTATATTAGGCCTATATGTAGGTCTACTGTTGGTTAAATGCTACATTTTATATAGACATGAATGGTGGACTTGAACAGACTTTAAGTATTTTTTTCTGGTTGTTAATTCACAGTAAAGTGATGACATCAGAAAACAACTATTCAAAATTCTGAACCTGAATAATTATGTTTGAAACATATGCTTGTCATTTGTCATTGACAACATTATTGGATCATTTTTTCACTGATAGAATGAGACGTTTGTCATTATCAGATTCCCTCTTGCATTATATTCAAGGTACATTATATAGGCTAGAGTAGTTATACTGACCCAGTGAACATTTATTATCATGCACAACACTTTGTGCTTACTATGAAAGAAAAACATATAAAATGTTTGTAGTAATCATAACTCTAAAATGCGATATTATCGTTTAAATGATGTGCGCGCTTTCGCTTTTACTGCCAAGTGCGCTCATGTCATGGCTGTCGTTTGAGGAAAAAAAAAAAAAACATGAAAATCATACTTTCCGCACGGCTCCAAAATGATCACTCTGTGCAACAAACTAAATGTCATTTACAACTTTATTAGCTGTTATTCACAGCCTATGCAGCTTCTGTTCACTAAAGTAGACATCATGGGCATACACACGTCCTCTCTGTAGTAAACAAACAGTGCGTCAGCTCATGTGTGATTTCATGGCAGCGAATACGTCATTACATTAAGAGAAAAATGACATTTTAGGGTGAATTATACCTTATAAATACAGTATGTGACACTTTTAACACTATTTGGAGGTGTCCATGTTGCTGAGCAACGTATGTAAAACAATGTGAAGACTTGTGCGACTGATTTTACGCTTCTCTCCTGACCTTGAAAATATAATTGGCTGAATCATAGAAAAGCTTAATTAAGATCGTGTGTAGGGCCGAATGATGTTCGCAATCTTTTTTTGATTAATCAATCACTATGGATAGACTGATTTCACACGGCCGCCATTAAAAAAGCGAAATCGAGGCTGCGGTGGAAAGAAACCCGGAAGTATAGCCTGAGTCACACAGGAATGTTGTGTACCTGGCTGTATATCTTATCAGCGAAGAGAAAGCGACACAAATTGATCATTTCACTGTCTTCCAAGTGACCAGAAGGTCCGTTCTGAATGGAAAGTGAAAATAAAACGGGATATTGGACCTCATTTTCAGCTAAGTTAAGGGAAATGCCACTAGTTAGATAACATCTATAACTCAATGTAATGAACTGATTCTTTCACTATATTAGACCTGTCAAGATACTGAATTTCGTTACTGAAATTTATAAAAACCGTCAATTTCCCACTAACATAAGCACTGTTGAACGCAACAGCGCTGATTTGCCATGGTGTTCACGCGCTCAACAGAAAGGACTGTGATTGGCCATGGAGGTCATCAGTTTACTGCACTTCACAGCTGTTTACCCAGTGAAAACACAGACAAGTGATGCGCTAATGACTCGGCTGATCTTTGTGGCTTTAAAACCCTCCACTGTTCGTGCATCTGTGTTTGCACTCAGTGAAGTGCGGTGAACTGATTACCTCCGTGGCCAATCACAGTCATTTCTATTGAGCACTGGTGAATATGGCAAATCAGCTGCTTAATAACGCGCTCAGAGGCACTTAAATGTTATCAGGAGATGGATGTGTTTATTTTTTTTATTCAGTACCGGGACAACACTGTTACAGACAACACGTGCTACAGAGGACTGCGTTGTTTTATCGCTCACCGGGTTACATATGGCCCGTTTCCACTGAGTGGTACGGTACGGTATGGTTTGGTTCGGAACCGTACCGTACCACTTTTTCGGCACCCTTTCGAAAGAGTACCAAAGATGAGAAAGGGTACCAAAAGGTGGAGCTACACGCGCAGCTAAACGCTGATTGATTTACAGAGATCCGTCACGATCTCGTGGAGCTAGCCAGAATCAAAACAATGAAGCCGCCATGTTTTGAAATACACAGCCAAGACAACTATATGCATATAATAACGATCCATGGATGACCTGGGCTCAAAACAAACATTGTCGTTGTCTTGATGAACAGCCACAAAGCCAAGAATTTGACGTGTTTACGAGGCCGTCTAAAAGTCTAAAAGTGCGAGCGGTTTTCGCTTTCTCCAGGGAGCTCGCGATCGCGTCTAGATTTGATATAACGAACTTCTTGAGCTGATGACAATAACGTGTGTGTGATTAATGAATCGTCTTCGACTACATGTGCTGGTGAAGATTACAGATACAGATGAGAGGTTAGCTCTGACTGTGGGCTACTGTATATGTTGCGTGTTGTTTTTGAACTCAAATAAGGACTTAATGAATGCTATGTGTAGTTTATCTGTAAGTGGTAACATATAAGAGACTGTAAGGGTCTGTATGTGTTTATATGTTGCATTCATTTATTTATTTTATATAATTGCAGACATTATAGTAGGCTGTAACACTGTCACACTGTCATTGATCTGCAGTTATAATCAAATCATGTTCATAGAAATGTTAGTAATAAACATTTATAAACAATAATTAATATGTTTAAAGCATCTGTTTTGTTAGAAGAGCTTCTCATATAATGTGAACGACCTGTACAGCTTTACTGTAGACATTTATTCGAGCGAGAATGACGTTGACTGAAACTCTCTGTAGTACACCACGCCCACCAAAAGGGTAGCCTTTGTAGTGGAAACGCAAGCCTGATAAAGGTGACCCCTATCGACCCGAACCGTACCGTACTGTACCACTCAGTGGAAACGAGCCTATAGGCTGAAGCAAGCAGGGAAGCCCCCACTGTGTTTACCTGCTGCCATGAACTGAAGCTCAGGAGGAGAGATTGTGATGTTGTTTGATGCCTAATATGCTTTTCATTGTTTAAATTAAACTGAACTGAATGATATTAAAGTGATGTTTACACCATTTCTGCATTTTGAAATCATGACAACAGCTGGAGGTTTATAGTTTACAGCATGTTGTTGCAATGTTTATAGTGCTGATTCTATACTTCTGGGTTTCTTCCCACCGCAGCCTCGTTTTGGTTGTTTAAAATGGCGGCCGCGTGAAATAAGAGTATACCTTCATAGTGTACAAAGACCTACTGTGAATGAAATGAAAAGTTGCTATTTTCTAGGTCAATATGGCTAGGAATTATATACTCATTCTGGCATAATAATCAGGGAACTGATGCTGTATGATGATTAATTAAGCAGCGCTGTTGTTACCTAGTCTACTGCAGATGCCTTGTCAATGGTCTAATCCAATTCAATGATGTATGCTAAGCTAAGCTAAAAGTCATACCCGGACATTGTCTGAATGGATAAAAAAAATTGTAAAACTACCCCCCAACACCATCCGTTGGATGGACCAACCAAACAATAGCCACCCAGTGTAACACACTTTAAATCTAATAATACAGCACTGACCAGGCAATGCATTTAAAAACACAGTCTGGAGTAAGTAATGAACAATAAAACAGGCTTTCTGCTGCTTCCAGATGTGGTGCTGTTGTGTCTGCCGATCACATTAATCACAGTGCGGGCTGAGTGATGGCACTTGGCCGTGGCTCTGTGCAACGTTTGGCTGCTGCATGGAAGATTCAGAGCAGAGATGAAAGGCCTCTCTGTATTTAGAGTCGGAGGCTGCTGGGAATGTGCCAAGCTGCAATCGGCTCATGTTCTGTAAGGAACAAAAGCTCACTGCTGCCTTTATGGTACCAAACAAAAAACACAGGCCTCACAGAGAAGCGACCATTTACGATGTGTGCTGTGAAGTGCTTGTGTACCAAACTCTTGATATGAATACTGTATGCAGAGTTTGGATCAACTCTGAAATTCTTTCGAGGTGGTTTACATAAATCTGTGCAGTACAGGATGGCTTTCGCTGACTTGGTTTTGGCTGCGTGTGAACATTACTGCACTGTTGGTATTTCTCACTGGCAAAGACAGAGCTGTAGAGGGGCCGTTTTTAAACAATCGCTCATCCTATTGCTGAAAATAGCTCAAATATTGAGCTTTGTAAATCTGTCTCGATGGCACTGTATACACAACGTGTCCAAGTGGGGATTCTGAACATTCATAACAATCGCTGAAAGAAATTAGATAGGAAACAGAACTGCGCTATGGATGAACGAATTTCATTAAAATGTTTTGCTGATGACTGAATGTTCCCAGCTTGAGGATAAAATGTTTAACCCTTTTCCTCAAGGAAAAGTACACTGTAAAACCCAACAGTCAACTTTATCAAATGAAATGAGTGGAGTTAACTCAAAATTTACTGAAAATTAATTCTACTCATTTAAAAAGAGTTTTGAACTCAGTGTAGAAGGTAATGAGTTAATTAAATACCTCGTTACTTCAACTTAAATGGAGTAAGTTCACAGTACTCGTATAGATTAGTTTTTAACTCAAATGCTTTGTTGCAATCGATTTCCTCAAACGGTTTGAGTTGCCTTAACATATTGGCTTTTACAGTACTGTTTGAGTTTGATTTTTTCTTCATTTATCAGATTTTACTGTGCTCAAATTGTTAATTTACTCAAATGGATTAAGTTCACAGTACTCGTTAGTATTAGTTTTTGAACTTAAATGGTTTGTTGCAATTGGTTTCCTCATATGGTTTGAGTTACCTTAACTTTTTAAGTTTTACAGTGTAAGGGTTGAGATTTGTTCTCTAAGTTTCCTTTCCCTGAAATGACATGTCTAATTCAATGGATGGTTTAAATATAACAAGAAGGAAAAAACTCAATGGTGTTGTCAGGTCATTGTCGTGGTTGCTGGTGTAATGATTATTTTTAGTAAGGTGTCATGTCTCTCTGCATCTATTTTTTGTTTGTTTCATGTAGCTAGGTTACACATTTTCAGTTTTTGGTATTATATAGCTACTAAAACATTCTCAGAGCTTTGCAGAATAACATAAATTTGCAAATGTTTTATTTTTATATAATTTTATTTTATTGAATTTTACAAGAACAACCACAAAGAAACGCATACACACACACACACACACACACACGCACGCACACGCGCACACGCACATGCACGCACACACAACACCCAGCACTGTCCCGGAAAAATCCCATACAATGAGTAAATGAGCAAAACTACAGTAGCTACATTTCCAATGCACCTATTTTTATGCGCATTTTGGATATGCGCATAAAAAAACATATGTGCATAACTGAGTAGGATAAACATTTTATCCGATAAAAAAGATGTGCATAAACTGCGATAGAAACAACTTTACCGAACAAATTCCAGTATGCGCGTTTAAAAAATGTCATGTGACTTTGTTATAAGAGATCATGTGATGATAAAATTGTGAGTGAATGGAGCAGCAGGCTGAGCACATTATAAACCATCTGAAATGTTGTTTTGGTCATTCTAAAACGGCTTAACCATTTCAGTATTAGTGTTATTATATTATTAATTACCTCCAGAATCAAGAGCGTCTGTGCTCCGCGTCTGACACCTTCAAACGCCACCGCACATTTATTGTAGGGCTGGACGATATGGCAAAAATTTATATCATGATATATTTCTGAATTTCGGTCGATACGATATAATTTCGATATCAATATGGACAATTTTAGAAAGACAGGAAAAAACTGCCAAGAACGCACACAATGGATGTCTGTACCTACAAATGACTACATCTGAATCTGTAAAGTCTATAATACCTCCAGGCTCATAACTTTTTATTTTATAAAAGCAGTACAAAAAATAAAATAAATGTTCACTTTTTATTTGTATTTAGCCTTTACAAACAAGAAATGTGAAATAAACTAACAAATAAATAAAACTCTCAGACTTGGCTTATTTATATATATAGATTGGGCATACAGTGTGTGGATGTTTCCCAGGGATGGGTTGCAGCTGGAAGGGCATCCGCTGCGTAAAATCGTGCTGGATAAGTTGGCGGTTCATTCCGCTGTGGTGACCCCAGATTAATAAAGGGACTAAGCTGACAAGAAAATGAATAAATGAGATTGGGCATAGATTATTTTTTAAAATCTAGATTAATCTAGATTAATCTCGAAATTATTCTAGATTAAAATGGCTCATTTGAATTCTGCTGATGGCATTCAAAATATGTGTGCTACCCAAATAATACGTCTTTGAGAATGGGTTTCTCAAGCCAGGTGGCGCATTGGACCAGGGGCTCATCTCCTGTTTCCAAAATGCATCACAAACTGCTTGAGGAACTGTTCTACTATGATAATTGGTGATGAAAATAAGTGATGTTCAATAAGATGTACTTGTGTTTACTAACTGTAACTCTGAAGAATCCACAGAGGTTGAGTGGCTGGTTTGTTCATCCAGATATTTAAGAAATAAACCCCAGACACTAAAGAATTTTTCAATAGAATGAGTCCTCAGAAATCTCAGTTTTCTATCTGTATTATCGAAATCATGCCCGCAATCCACATTTGAAATAAAGGGGGGTGAAGATGACTTACAATGCCGGAGCACAAGCCTTTTAGCCACAATCATACCTAAAGACTGCTGGAGTCCATCTGCAAGATGAGAAATGTGTTGTGAATATCCGAAAATAGTAAGTTCTGCATCAGGCGGTAAAGATTTATTATAAGCTTTAGAATACCAATTAAATATGCATGACCAAAATGTATATAACAAAAGACAAAAATCATGAAATCATGAGAAGTCATGTCTTCTGTCACTTTGCACCTGTCACATAATGGTAATACGGAGGGAAACATTTTATGCATCTTGGCTTTTGCTAATGGTTTTCAATATGGCTGCTAACACGCTCTCTGTTATTTTGTTTTGGATTAGCAACTGCGGTCTGCAGTTGGAAATGTATTTTTGGTAGATTATTATGTGATGCCAACATGATCTTTAGCATGAGGTGACTAACAGTTTGTAAGTAGTTTTAATGTGGTGATTTGCATTTAGCATTACGTTCTGGTGTTTTTAACATAGTATTAGTAGGTAAAATTGTGTTTTTATGTGATATTTGGTTACTAACGCATTCTCATAGATTTTAGCACGATTTCATTCATTTATTAATTTTCCTTCGGCTTAGTCGCCAAATTAAAGGTCGCCACCGCGAAATGAACTATTCTAGCATATGTTTTACACAGCGGATGCCCTTCCAGCCACAACCCAGTACTGGGAAACACCCATACACTCTGTAATTCACACACACACGCACACACTCATACACTACAGACAATTTAGCTTACCCAATTCACCAATAGTGCATGTCTTTGGACTGTTGGTGAAACCTGAGCACCCGGAGAAAACTCACGTGAACATGGGGAAAAACAAGCTAATTCCATACAGTAACGTCAACTGGCCAGTGACCTTCTTGCTGTGAGGCGACAGTGCTAACCCCGAAGCCACCTTTAGCATGATTTGCAGTTTCTAATGCATTGGGTGCAGTGGTTTATACAGTCATACGTGTTGGCTAGTACATTTTCTCTGGTATTAAAGATGTTGTGTGGTTGCTAACATGTTCTTAATGTTTTTACGATTATGTTATGTAATTGCTAGTGCGTGAGGTTGTTAACACATTTCCAGTGTAGTTTGTAGCATGATGCTAATCAGTGACTAAAGCAAACAGCTATCTAATGATGATACACAGCAGCTAATCTGATCTCTCTGTAGTTGCAGTGCATACAGTGGTTTTTAATGTGATGCTATGTGGTTGCTAATGCATTCTCAATGGTTTCAGTGTGGTGCAGTTGCTAATAAATTCTCTTTTTTTCTCCTAACTATGTTGCTATTTAGTTGCTAAGGCATTAATTGGGATAATAACAGGATGCTATATGTTTGCTAACTAATTTTCAATTGTTTTTAACATAATGCAATGCAGCTGCTAATGCATTTTAGGGCATTTTTATAATAGAGCTATACAGTTACTACAAGAGTAGGAACATATAGATGAGAATATTACTGTCCCATACCAGCAGGTGGCATGTTGTCAGTAGGCACATAAGATTCTGACAGTATGATAACCTTGGATAAAAATATCATGGTTTCATGGTATGACGGTATTGTGCTCACTGCTCTAAAATATATTCTTTCTATACGTTTTTCCCCTTTTGAAAACAATATATTTTTTATAATTTTTGAAAGATTAATAATAGTTTGGATCAGTAAACATGTCAGGCTAAATAATTCAAAAGATTAATTGATTTCTACTGTCTTCATTAGTTTCAAAAACAATTTCTTCACATTTAAAACGGCATATTTAGATATTTTTTTTCTGTTTTTTAGAATACTGTTGTCCTAAAAATAAAAAAATAAATCTTACACATACCTTAGGAACGGTATTACAGAAAATTTTGGTTTAGTTTTAAAACCTTGACTTTTCCAAACGGTGGTATACCTTGAAAACGGTTATCGTCCCATGCCTAGTTGTCAGTGTTTTAACATCTTGCTATTCAAATTTGCCCTAGTGTTGTTAGTGATATATCTAAGTGTTACTAATGTATTTTTAGTGGTTGCCTACTGGAAGTTAGCCCAGTCGGTTTCTATGATAAAATTTATGGTAGGTTTTGCTTGCCGATTCAATAAATTTATCAAGCAGACAAGAAGGATACAAATTTCAAAGGCAACATTTTGCAAGAAATGCACAGTGCTGTCTGATATTTATGCACCGACCACAAATACCACAGTTTTATCAAGCACTCCTCACAGTGTGTGTGTGTGTGTGTGTGTGTGTGTGTGTGTGTGTGTGTGTGTG
>CAIGQZ010032903.1:1354466-1378606 GCA_903798205.1 Danio tinwini | reverse complement strand
ACACACACACACACACACACACACACACACACACACACACACACACAAACAAACCGGTCGACAGTTTGGGGTCAGTTTTTTTAATTATTAATTTTATTTAATAATTCAAATAAAATTCTGTTCATCAAGGCAGCATTTATTAAATCTAAAAAATAATAGTTAAATACTTATTTATTAAATATTTATTTATTACTTATTGTATGTAGCTTCAAATGAAATTATTACTCCAGTCATTATTGCTTTTATTGCTATTAAATTAATAATTCATTCATTTATTCATTTTATTAATCTGGGGTCGCCACAGCAGAATGAACCACCAACTTATCCAGAGCATTTTTCGCAGTTGATGCACTTCCAGCTGCAACCCATCACTGGGAAACACCCACATACTCTAATTCACACACATACACTACAGACAATTTAGATTAACCAATTCACCTATACTACGTCTTTGGACTTGAGGGGGAAAGCGGAGCACCCGGAGGAAACTAGTGCTGTGCAAAAATATCGATACATCTAACTATCGCGATAACTACTTTTACGATTGTGTATCGATAGTCCAACCTCAGCTATCGATTCAAGTTGTGCCAAACAACCTCCTCCTCCGCTCCTGTAAATGTTGCTAACTCGCAATCAACAAAACGCTAAGTAGTACGGTATCAGAAGTAAGCAAGAGTGAGCATGGTGGAAAATATAAAGGTGTCTACAGCTCTTAGAGACCCCAGATTAATAAAGGGACTAAGCCAAAAGAAAATGAATGATACTACATACAATAAGAAGGAAGTTATTTAAAATTTGAAAAAAAATATTTAACTATTTAACTTTTTTTTTTTATTTAATAAACACCGCCTTGATGAACAGAATCATTTTCTTTAAAAAAAACATGAAAAAACTGACCCCAAACTTTTGACCGGTAGTGTACAAATCAATTGTATATGAATTAATTTCTTGCCCTTAATAATAAAGTGAGTTTTGCTTTTGTGCATTCACATTTATGTATAATGTATTTTGTATATAATGTTAAAAATGTATATGTACAACTATTGTCAAAACATTGGAACATGAAACATTGATAATTTTTATCATTTCATTTTTATTTGCATTTGTAAAGTTTATCCCAGTAAAATGTATCTATTCTGTTTGAAAACTTCGCAGACTATTTATGTTGTTTAAATAGTAGTTATTCTCAGATATCAATAGACTCTCAGATATAAAAGATTCACACATTTTAGTTAAAAAAGAGGGTAAAAAATCATAAAAATCTCAATTGATCAATCTTTAAATGTTTGAATTTGTTCATAAACAAGAAAGTAAAAGAAGAAACCCAGTTATTGTTTATATGACTTGCTTTGTCCACACTGATACAGAAAATAAATTTGAGATATATGGTATTATGTACATTTATTATACGTATTAAAACTATTACAATGATCTTCAACTGACCTAAATCAAATAAAAAAAATGTATCACTCTTGGCTTGTTTGTTATTGTCAACAACACAATATAAATCCTTCTTTAAAGGTTAGAAAATCATGAAACCTATGTCCTGCCCTTTATATTTACTTACAGAAGATAGGTTACACTTTAAAATAAGAATGTTAGCAAACCTTAAACACTTGACTTCTCGTTCTTCGCTTTCACTCAATCAACAGAATGAATGGTTTTTTGCACATGTTCGTTTTTTTTTCACCTGTTTTCCGGTTGTGAATACCCGTTTGCGCCCTCTTGTGGTTGAATAATCTGTTCTGAAAGAGGGGTGATAAACGATAAATGGCTTAATGTTGTTTCATTTCTTAAATTATTCATTATCTGCATTAAGAATAATTAGGCCAGCAGGAAAGTTCTTTTCTGAAACAAAATAACACAAACAGGTAGGCCTGAATCCCACTGGAATAATTACAACGCTGACCTAGAGGACTCCTGCAGAATTGTGCCCCTTTCTGTGGGCTTTTTGTTTTGTCCTGTGTAGGGTTCCAGCATTATCAATGCACACAACGAAAGTCTCTCAGTATTATTTCAGGTCGTTTTGGTAAGGCTGCTGAGCAGTTATAAGATTTCTGCCGTCCTCAAGTGG
This sequence comes from Danio tinwini, assembly GCA_903798205.1. Lineage (NCBI taxonomy): Eukaryota > Metazoa > Chordata > Actinopteri > Cypriniformes > Danionidae > Danio > Danio tinwini. The sequence continues at coordinate 1,376,532 of CAIGQZ010032903.1, read as the reverse complement.
CCGTCAAAGGAAAACGCAGCCGGTGTTCACAAATTCAGTGTTTTCCATAAGAAAATCAGGATGACGACGTGTTTTTGTAGTATGAATTACTTTAGTAATACCATTTTATGTTGCCTGAAATTAATAGATTACTATTTTAGAGATTTTAAAAATATTTTTATTTATATTTAAGTTGTGTTTTACTTAATAGAGAAAGGAGTAAAAAGTCCTGTGAAAAAAAGATGTGATTTCTTAATGTGTAATCTTGGGGTTAGTAAAAAAAACTTTCTTCGCAAAATTTACATGACAGACCTACATTTTTACAGTTAAATGTATTACCCTTTAGCTATTTATTAGACTTTTTTATTACTCAATTATTTTTGCTATTTTAAAAATTTCCCAAATGTTTTTTAGAGCAAGGATTTTTTACAGTATTTTTATGATCTACAGAACTATTGTCATACAATGATTTGCCTAATTACCCTAACTTGCCCAATTAACTTAGTTTAGCCATTAAACGTCACTTTGAACGTCACCCTGAACACTTGTATCTTGAAAAATATCTAGCAAAAAAATACATACTGAAAGAAACCAGTTATTATAAATTAGTTTATTTATATATATATATATATATATATATATATATATATATATATATATATGCTCCATTAATTATTAAACATTGTCATTTTTTTATTATTTTATTTTAAAACCATAATTTTCTTAATTAGTTTTACTCATGACTACTACTATCAATTAATGTGATTGAGACATCTTACAAAACATTAAAAACTTTACTGATCTTAAATTTGGACTGTGCACATACAAAAGTCCAGTACTAAAAAAAAACACTAACATTTAATGTAGACAATTAAAACGAGTTTCAAAGTTACAGCCACAAACATGTGTAAGCCTAACAATTCTCAATCCACATTTCTGGAGTGAACACAAGATGTACATTTAAAATATAATCATTTTTAAAAGAATAAGTCAACTTGAAACAGTCTTTATTAAGGCATGAAAAACAACATGAGAATTTATATTTGCTGAAAAATTTATTATCCTGAAAACATATGCAATTCCATTTCAGCAGATAATTTAAATTACTCTTGTGAAGGTGAAGAATAAAATGAAAGAGTAGAGGAAATATTCACAGTGCAAAAACATACAATATGTAAATCAGCGTTCCAAAACGTCTGGACATCCCTCTCTCGTTACCTTGGTAACAATATTTTCATACTGTCAATGATATGTTTCTCTCCAACACAAATTGTACAAGAGATGAGGTACAAAAGGGCTTTTGCAACTCTGCAAATTTTGCAAATCTGCAATCACATTCACATTTCTAAAGTGCTTCCTCTACAAAAGCCTTAATGCAAAACCATGATGTAAAAAGAATCTGCAACAATTTTAAATGAGAACCAAAATATTAATGAAAATTCAGAACCCAAAATAAAATAACCTGTCACTCAAGTAGAAACTCTCTTCCATTGATGGGAGAGGCTAGCTTGGTCAACAACAACAAAAAAGCATGTTAACAAATGAAAATTCTCATGAAAGCTTAACAGTACTTAAGCAGTTTTTTTTAAAGATGATCAAGTGAAATCAATGGTTAAACCTATGAATTAAACAGTTAGTTTTGTCTTATGTTCATCTCTCCCGTTTTCATCTTTTTCCTTGTCATCTTTGTCTTTGTCCTTGCTCTTTTTAGACTTCTTTTTTTTATGTTTGTGTTTTTGTCCCTTGAGCTCTGATTCAGACTCATTACTCGTATGTTTCTTATGCTTTTTGTGTTTTTTGTGCTTTTTGTGTTTCTTCTTTTCCTTTTTCTCCTTTTTGTCCCTTTTCTTCTTTTTGCTGTCCTGGCTGCCAGGAGAGCTGGGGCTGGGGCTACTGCTGTGTCCGTGGCTTCCAGATTGGCTTGGACTATGGCTGCCACTGCTGTTCCGCTCTCTTCCTTTCTGCTCTGTTTTGCTCTCAACGTCCGAGGCCTCACTGTCACTTTCACTGTAGTCAGGGACAAATGCAGCCTCATCCGTTTCCCGTGCTAAATCGGAGGACAACCTTGTAGAGCGTGCAGACGGGACTTTGATATGGTCCCCATGTGGAGTATTTTTCTCCACATCAGTCCTTGGCTCAGGAGTCAAAGTTCCATGTGGAGTCCTATGCTCTCTGTCTTTGCTGGCACGCACTTCAGAATGCCTAGAAGACTGGCTCTCTCTCTGGTCCTCTGGACCTGTTCGTTTTTGCTCAGAGGCAATTTGAGGTGGTGCTCTCTTAGTCCTACTTGGACTTTGTGACTCCTGAGGTGCTTCAAGATTTTTTCTCCCAGAGTCTTTGTGCGAGTCCTTCACCCTTGATGGTGGGGAAGATGGTATTCTCCTGATTGGATTTTTCTCATCTTTCGATCTTGTGCCTAAGAGGTCTCTTGTATCATCTCTATGCTCTGGTTTCCTACTGGTAGGGCCTGTAGTCGTCTCCCTACCTGTTGGCTTTCTAGAGGTTGGTTCAGCCTGCCTGTCTCTAGAGGACTGGGAAGAGGAGCTCCGCTCACTGCCATGGTCACTGCCTTTCTCCTGTGCATGTACGCTCTCCTGATTAGGTTCACAAGGTTTCTTTTTATCCGTTGACTCACGATCTGTAGTGCTGCTGCGATCTTTTTCTTTGGTTCTTTCTCGTTCTCTGTCTTTGTCAGTATCTTTCTCCCTATCACCTGAGGTGGAGTCTTTGGCAGGTTTGACATCAGCCTCTTTCAAGGTAGATTGGGCTTTGTCAGAATGGGGAGACTCCTTGCCAGATAGTTTCACAGCAGAGTTCTCCACTGAAGGAGCAGCAACAGACGTATCTGCACTGCACGTCCTGTTGAGAACCTTAGAATCATCCTCCTCCGATTCATAGTCCTCCTTTTCCCACTTGGAACGAGGCACTTGTATCATTACAATTTCATCCTCAGCAGGGGTGGAGCTGTCATTGGTGTATTCTTCAAGGGTCTTCACTACAGTCTTCTTTAGGTCAATCTTCTCATCATGCTTTCTGATGGGGCTTCCACCTGTAGAGCTGGTGCTGCAAAATACAAATATAAATAAGTTAATGGTTCAAATTAAATAAAGAAAAGAAAGCAATTTAATACCTCTTACCTGGTATAATCGACCAGTAAAGACCCTGATCCATCCGGAGCATGTACCTTCCTCCTCAGTTTTCCACTTGACTTGTCTAGCCTGCCCTTTCCAGGAGCATGAGCAGAGTCCTCAGCTGAAACTGGCCGATCAGTGCTAGATATTCTCTTGCCAATTTCCCTGTTGATTTTTATTTTCCTTACAGGCTCTGGCTTGATATCTAGAAGGGAGGGAATAGCTGGTTTGTCCTTCTCAACAGGCCTTTCACTCTCCAGTTTGGGTTTAGGTTTGGGAGAGGTCTTCACCACATCGGTTTCCATTTTTGCAACTTTTACAGGAGGGATATCTGGGTCTTTTACAGATGACTTGTCATCTCTTCGTTTCTTTTTATCGTGTTTGGCATCAACTACTTTGGCAGGCATCTTCTCCACCACTTTAACAGGCTTTTCTGGCTCTTTTTTGGAAGCCTTTCCATCTTTGCCAGGAGCTTTGTCCTGCTTTGCAGGGTCTTTCACCAAGTCCTTCTTGCTTTTAATCTCATCTTTGATGGGCTTCAGCTCCTGATGGTGTTTGATGGGCCTAGACTGCATTAACTTACGTGGAAGCATGAGTTTGGGCTCTGAGGACTGAGTCTTGCTTGGTTCAGATTTATGAGGAGGTTCTTCTTTGACTCTCTTAATGGCTGGTTCAGTGGAAGCTACCTTCTCTCGTGGTGGCTCTGATTCTTTCTCTCTAGCTGACTTTGATGTCTTTCCTGATGCTTCCTTTTTCTGCCCACTGCTTTCAGATTTTCGCTTAACTTTGTCAGATTTACTTTTCGTCTTTTCTTTTTTTTCCTTTTCAGGGGTTCTCTTGTAGGGCACTGCAGCACCGTCCATAGGCTCATCCCTCACAGGTGTGGCATCATCTCGGCTTGAATTAATCAGCATTGAGTCCATTTTACGATCATCTTTCCTTGATTCATCCATAGAGTCAGAGTGGCTAAAGAGGTCACCATCCTCTCTCTTCTTTTTGCGATGTTTCTTATGCTTCAGAGACTTTGAGTCTGTGGCTGAGCTGCCACTTGGTTCTCGATCTTTGATAGGTTTCAAAGGCTCTTTGTTAAGACTTCTGCCTGCTCCAGTGGTATTGGCATGAAGGTGGCCAAACTTCTCAGCACATTTCTCTTGGTATGTCATGGCAGCTCTGCCTCTTGATGGGGCACTGTGGCTCTGAGGTGGTGTTGGATAATCCTCCCGGCGTCCCCTGTTGTAGGGGGAGTTCTCTCTGGGTCGAGGAGGAGCAAAACGCTCAGGGCTATAGGCATCTCTGCTGCCTGGAACACGGTTTCGCATTTGACCACTTGGTGGGTTGTTATAATTCTTGAAATACTTGTCATACCACTCTCTGTACTCTCTTTCCCACTCTCTGTATCGCTCTCTTTCATAAGGGTCACTCTGGTCTACGTTTCGGCCATAATAAGCCTTGGCATCATAAGGAGGGATCTCTCTGTATCTCCCTGTGTATTTGCGCTCACCTTCCATTTGAGCTGGAGGTGGGAGTTTCTTGCCAGGACTGTGATTTCTATACATGGGGGATCGAGAGCGAGAACGGTAGATGCCACTTACCATCCCACTCATCTCCCGACCTCTATATGATGGAGATCTACTGCGAGAACGATGGAATGTTGGAGTGCGAGACCTTGATCGATAGCTACGACTTCGACCTCTAGGCCTGCGGGAGTATGGTGACCGAGAGAAGGAGCGTGATCGAGAACGAGACCGTGAACGGGATCTTGACCGAGATCGGGATAGTGACCGAGAATAGGAGCGAGGTGATCTGGAACGAGAGCGAGATTTTGAATAGGAATATGAAGAGCCACTGTAGGAGGAACCCCTGTATGGGGATTTGGATCTGGAAAAAATGTCATTGAAAATTTAGTTGATGCCAGACATCATTTAACAAAATTGACAGCTTGGTGGGTCAATCTGTCAATTTATTTTTTACCTTGAGTAGGATCTCCTTCTCTCCTTCTGGATTTTTCTATACTCCAAAAGCTCTTTGGCAAAGTCATTGGTGAACTCCTCAAGTTTGGACTTCTCCCTGGTAACGAATCGACATTGGGAACTATTTATCAAAGACAGGAAGGAAATAAAACTTTGCAGTTAAACCTTGGAAATGCAGTACAACAGAAATGACAATGAGCACTGGGAAAGAAGAATGATACTCTACACTTAACACAAAAACGACTTACTCCTCCTTTAGTCGACGCTGCTGACGATAAAACTCCTCCTTGGATAGAAAAGGTGCAGCTGGCATAGCAGAGATAGGGGCGGCTATAGGTGGCTGAGGGCCAGGAGGCACCCATGGAGCAGTCACATTAGGTGGAACAGGTGGAAATACAGGAGGAGGAATGTTGAAGGAAGGAGGCGGCGGCTGCTGTCCTTGAGGAAATTGTATGGGATATTGCTGAGGAACAACCACAGGTGGCTGTGGCATAGGATGTGGAGGAGGTGGAAAAAGAGCAGGGGGCACAAATACTGGAGGCACTACAGGAGGAAGATTTTGCACTGGTGGAGGCTGTATTCTTGGCGGTCTTTCACTCTGAGGTCTACCTCTACTTGTGGACCTGGTAAGACAAATACATGCCAGAATTTTTTACATTTGCTGTTTCAAACTAAAAAGTATTAGATTACACTTTGATACTTACGGATCCCATCCAGAACGGCTTCCAGACGGTCTTTGTCCACTACTCCTTTGGGGTCCTAAAAATTTTTTTACAAATAAAGTATGGTCTACTGACAATAAATAACAGAAATTTTGCTGGTATTATCTTACCTGGTCTGTGCATGTGCTGCTGAGGCAAATTCGGTTTTCCGATTACAGGAACATGATATCCCTAGATAATACAAAAAAAAAAATCAATAAACTGTGCTCATAGAACCAGGTCAACTGAAATAGGTCATATTGTATCAGAAATATCAGTACTTTTATTGTAATACAACTACAGTACTTATGGTCTTCAACATTGTTTTTGGCTCCGTACTCCCTCTGGCATTAGTCATTTTGAAGCACACTCTAAAATGAGGAAAAAAAGATACCTTTGGAACAGCAGAATTTGTTTGCATAGATGTCTCAGATGAAGGTACAACAGCAGATGGTGGGGCCTCTGGTTCTCTGAAAAACAGAGGGAAAAAAATGTATAAATGGCACAAGCAAGAGGTAAAACCAGTACTTCACATTTTGCACAACTAAGAGATCATCTGAAGTGCTATAAAATTCTTACTTGCATGGAGGAGAGTCATCCTGCTTAGTAGAGTGCGGAGGAGAGTTCACCACAGGACTATAGTTCGACCCTGCAGGTGCAGTGCTGCTGTGTACAGTAGAGCCGCTAGAAGAAGGTGGGGTGCTGGAAGGCTGGTGAGTGCTAACAGGAGATAAAGGAGCAGCAGGTGTGCTTTGCGGAGGGGTGCTATCAGCCGCTGAGCTTGGAACATTGGGTATCAGAGGGTCCTGCTGGCGTCTCATAGGTGGCCGTTGAGCAGGAGCCTGTTTTTGAGCTCCTTGTGCAACCGCTTGAGTAGCTGCAGCTTTTCGAATCCTTTTGGTATATCCAGTTTCATTCTTAAAATTATTCACTGCCTTAGATTGAAAAAAATAAAGTCATCTTAATGTTCCACTATTAGATAAGAACTGAAGACATGTGCTTACCAACAATTAAAATAGAGATTTCTTACTTGTCGCAAGAATTTGTTTGCAATCAAGGCATCGGGAGATACATCTGATTGTTTGCAGGTTGGGCAAACATGTTCTTCAGATTCCAGCAAACATGTTCGAATACCTGTGGTCACAAGACAGTTTAAGCTTTCAAAAGGTCAAAAACATTTTGCCTTTTTGACATCTGCTGATATAGAGACTTACACTCATCACAGTAGCTATTTCCACAGCAGGGAATAACCACAGCGTCTGTCATAAGATCCTTGCAGATTAAGCACAGCAGCTCATCAGGTACTGGATCTTCTTCCTCTGAGGATGAGGACTGATTCTGAGGTAAGAAAGGTGGCTTCTCTTTTTTGCCAATTGCATAGGCCTCACTATACACAGCAGGCAAAAGATGATCATAAACAACAATAAACTACTCAAACTAGAAATTATTGCAATCATTTACAAGGCTAAGCATACTCACGCATCAATAGTAGGAATGGCATATATTCCACTGTTTGTCAACATGACACCTTTTCTGTTTGGATCATCAACCTCCACCATGAAACTCCGAGGTATTCCTGTGCTTTTCTTTATCCGTTGAGGAGCTTCAAAACTTCTATCCTGCTAAATCATGATTGACATTCAAGATTAAATTTAGTCTCTGATTAATTCTAATTGTATAAAAAGACATACACAAGTGGGCAGTAACAGTTGGCACTGCCAAGTTCAAAACAAATGTAAAGTTACAAGCTGTGGTAATAAAAACCCAATTACCCCATTTGTTGGGCAGTTTCGGATGTAATGTCCAGTTTTCCCACAACGAAAGCATGTATAGTTTGGTGGAGGTGGACCAACAAGCTTCTTTGCATAACTAACAAATAGAGATTATTGTTAGAATTGATTCCAAAAGTGATAACAAAAGCCTGTCAGTGTCTTGAACTGCATACTTACTGGATCGGGTCATAGTCATGGTTGGACTGAGACATCATTGCTTTTATTTTGTCTTCCTCTGATGCATTTGTTTCAGCAAGATTGGCTGTCTGTTTAACAGGCAATGTTTTCAAAAATAAAATGTTGGAGTGTTCAATAGAGTAGCCCAAATACACACAGAAACCTTGTCCTGTAAGAAGCAGCTTTCTGCCTTTATAGAAGTGTGTTATTTAAAAGTAGAAAAAAATTTAATTATGAGCACCACCTTAGACCATAAAATGAGAAACAAAATGCATCAAATTTTATTATCTATAGCAAGCCAGCAAAAATAAAAGCCACAAGCAAGAGTTATCAAGTCTCAATCAAGAGTTAAGTTATGCAAGACTTAACACAGACTACTCTCTTGAACTAAAAGTGGTTTAAGAGATGTTTTATGATGGTTAGGTTTTATTAAGGAGTATATCTCTTTTGAAGGTGTGAAATGAACACAATATTTCACACTAACGCACAAAATGCTTAAGTGACGACATAAAACATGTACACAGCACCAAAAATATTCAGGGCATCAGTCTGAAATTAATATTTGCAAATGTTGCAAAATCTTGATATTTATTTTTGTCATCACATGAAGAATATAAGAAACAATGATTAACGATTGCTCATTTCTCTAAAGAAAAAATCCACTAAAAAAAATCAATTAATAATGTGATCCAGAGTGCTCCAATGTGAAACAAGGATGACAAAAAGATTAAAACAATATTCCAGGGTGCATCTTTTTCCATTTAAAAAAACTGTATTTAACACAATGTGGTCAAGAGGCTTATAAAGTACTCCAATCCACACTGATATAAGGCAGTGTGCTTGCTCTTTACAGGACCAGGCTTTCACACAAGTACCAACATAATTATCACAACAATATACATATCTAGACATTTAAAATAAATATCAATATACTACATCAATATAACTAATTCCAATAAAGTTGCTTTAAAACATACACTTTCACATTACACAACAAAATTCACATAACACCATATAAACAAATGTGAGACAAAAAAGTTTGAAAAAAAGATTTGCACACTTTGCCAATATTGTGGCTTGCCAAATCCAAAACAATGACAGAACATACAGCAGAGTGCATCAAGTAGTTACAAAGTTTAAAATACCTTTGAAAGCAGGGCCAGTGAAATGGATGAAGAATCAATCTGTCATTGGAAAAAACATTAAAACAAAGAGGGGTTCACCACTACGTCAAGGCACAACTTTATCATGCCCATCAGTGAGAAACTGGACAAATAGAAGTGTAAAGGTATAATAGCGTAAACACAAACTTGCAATTGCTACCAAATTTTAAATGACAGTTTTTTGTTGTTGTTTTGTAAAGTAGGTCCGGTGTTAACTTAAAACATTACATGTTATGTTCAACTAGATCAAAACCAGTTAATGAATGAGTTGATTAGTTTTGTAAAAACAGTAAGTATAGCTTCATAGTCAATGGGCTAATTACTTGTGACCAAGAAAGAAATTGATCAAAAAAACTCTATGGTAAGTGAACAGACTGGGCCTTAAGAGAGATTTGAAGGAATTAAACATTGAAGTTTTATTGCAAAGCCTTGCAGGTAAATCAAATAGAAAAGCAATGGAATCAGATATAAAAAGTAACTAGAATACAACAGGCCATATTGAATAAAAATATGCATTTAAAACTTCACTGGAATGAGATACTTTTGTCAAACTGTCCTACATAAAAGTGCCCCTTTGAAGGTCACTGCTTTTATAGGCAGTTTCAGTCTCAACATCACATTTGTACATTGAAAAACTACAAGTTTGATCAAAGCAATAATAAACATAAAATAGTACAGCATAAAAGAAGCTGTCACAGGAGAACCAGAAGCTGATTTGCATACAATTGGAAAAAAGACATCAAATATGTAAAACAGGTACAAACAGTGACACGATTCAAATATGAAAGATTTGTCTGGCATTAAAAGTACAATGTTCTAAAAAAATTGTTTGTTTTGTTTGAACAAATTCACATTTTAGCTCAATCTGTAATCAGAATAACAATGTCTGAAAGTTCATTGTAAATGTTGCAATCTGTAAATATGTTGTGCCCAAGTATCACTCTTATATCAAAAAGACAACTTCATGAATAATAAAACAGTTTGAACCAAAATGTGTCCTTTATCCTACACTTGACTAAAGCTTTTGTAAAATTAAACAAAATCAATGTAATTTCACAAATTTTAAAACACATATTTCTCATGATTTTAATTAGCTCAAATAGATTCATATCAGTTATTGGGGCTGTTCTCTCTTCAAATATTACAGTTTACCTTATATCTGTTGTAAAATGTAAAAGGTTTTTAGTTTAAGCATAAAAATGTCTTTAAAATGGATGGGATATAAGCACACTTTTAATTTCAGCAAGCCAGCCAGCCTCAGGGCTTCTGATGAACTGACCTTCCATTATAAAATTGGCACGTTTATGTTCTGATTTCTTTCAAAACCAATGATCTTTACTGCCTGATAAATACGATATAAAGTGGGTCCTCAGACTGGACAAAAAAAAACACTGCATTAAATTTCATTTACCCCGCAATGTCTTTAAAATATGACAGTTTAATTTACCCCAGTATTTTCAACTAGTTTCTGCGCATGCCTGCTGATCAAGATGGTGCTAGCGAATATTATCTCATTTTATGCTTGAGCAACTAAATGAATGCTTAAGTCTGTTTAACTGAATGTATTGTAATTACATTACAACAGCGATGCTGTAAAAGGAAACTTACCCCGAGTTCAGACTGCACAATTTTCTAAATAGTTGTATCACAGATGTTTACACACTGCATGACTATCTGGAGTAGCGTTTCGTCACTGCTGTGTTTACACTGTTAGATGGATCGGCGACAGGGGGTTTCACACTACATGACTTTAGAATAGGAAAAAGAAAAATAAATTAAATAAATAAATAAATATCGCAGACAACTTTGTCTCGGTCCAGTGACATGGAAACAACACAATGTCACACAGTATATCTTTTGTTATTAACTACATAATGAGAAAAAAAGTCTTTAGTGGGGTAGAAAATATACTAATTTGCTCACCTGTCTTTCAAAGGAATTAGCATTTTTTTTGACTCGGTTGTGATATTGCTTAGATGAAATGTCAAACAGACACGAGTGTTGCTGCCAAATTTCCACTTGTTTTTCCTCCATTTCTTGAGCCCAAATAGACTGAAACGAAGAACTATAAACTTGTCCCTCAACCTACTACTGGCCTGCAGATACTCATACCAGCGGATGCTGCTCTCTCATTGGCTCTAGGTAATCAGCGATGTTTTTTTCAGTCAGAACACATTTCACACTGCATGGTTTGAATTGCCGACAGCTCCAGATATTTAGCATGCCAAATATCTGATGGGTGTCGGTGACTCATCTGCGATTCTTTCGGATAGCGTCTTTGATACTGTGTGATTGCTACTCGCATGAACAAGCACTGATTTGCCTGTGATTTCAGGCATTTGTCTGAGAGTTCTCAAATCCTGTCAAAATTGGGGCTAAAATTATGCAGTCTGAACTTTGCATTATGAAATTAAAAAAAGGTCACATTTAGTTTTCACTGAAAGTTTATCATTGGCTGAAAAACACTAGCTGTGCATATACCCCATTAAGATTAAAAAATGAATTAAGGTTAATGATAACCTACTGACTTTCTAAGTATGAAAATAACATGAAAGTTAATGGCTACCACCAACTGGTAACAGCATTTATCAAAATATCTCTAAACTCATATGGATTTGAAACAACTAGGTGAGTAAACTGACATTGTTAATGTTGGACGATCTATCCCTTTAACCAAGCAGTCAACTTCAAGTATTACTAGAGTAGAGAATCCAAATTAAGTTGTAGTAAAAGTAATTTGTTCACTGGACAGCTTTCAGTAGACTATTCTAAATGCCAAGAGCCAGTTTCCTTAATGTACACTATGCCAAGTCAAGCACATCTAAGGTTAAAAAATAAAACTAAATTGACATATACAGTTAGTCCAAAGCTAGGCTCATTGTTTTAGGTAATACACCTTTTACAAAAAAATAAAAAATTTTACATTTAAATTTTTTGACCCCCCCCCCTCTCTCTCTCTCACACACATACACACAACTAAATCTGTTGTGCCTTACAACAGCAATAGAGCAAACAGGAGTAGTCAGACACTGAAGCTGTATGATACAAGATGAAATTAATAAATAACAATGCATTTTTTTATTTAAAACAAAACAGACAGCTGTTTACAGATGTGTCACTTTAAGGACAAACAAACTGAACATTGGCCATGTTCAAAGATTAAGTGGATCAATATGATCTTACACTAAACTGTACAACAGAATTCATATTTGTAGAGGACTTATTCAACGTGAAAACAGTGCATTAGCATGCGCAGAGACTTCTGTACATACTGGAAATTGTAGAAAGAACACAAATATCAAATGCAACAAATTATGCAAATCACAAAATATAAACATTCAGCTCAACACACTTTGTTATCTTCAAACAGGTTTCAAAGACAACATTGAGGAGCATGAGAAACGTTCCCTAAATGATTTCAAGACAAAGCCGCTGCTGAGTTTGAAAATGTGTGTAATGAGACAAGGAAATGAGTTGGTTTTACATACTGCTTTTGAAGATCCACTTGGTTCAGAACGATCGCTGCAAAACAACACAAGAAAAGAGGTTAACTTCTAATAGCAACTACTAAGCTTAGAATTACTTTTGAGAAGTTTTAATAAAAAGTGGACGTATTTTAACCTGTCGGTTTTAAAAAATTCCCATGCCAATTAGGCTCACATTTCCCTTTTTTATAGGGACATTCAAAGAGCTGATTTTTTTTTTTTTACAATCAAAATACACCATTGAGGAAGGTTACACTAAATATGACATTTTACCCTTCATGCCTCATATCAAATCACAACATATTAATATTGAACATGCAGAACTTCAAATAAGATATTGCAGTTTCAACATTACAATGTTCCTAACGAATATCTAATAAAACTTTAACACCTTTAGACGTTTTTGTCTGACAAACATTTTAAAAAAAGACAACTGCAGGTTAAAGTGGTAATGTACTTACATGACATATGTTTTGCTTGTCGACTTAAGCCCTCCAATAGGGATTCGTCTAATGATGACAGACGAGTTTTTAGGAATGAGGGCTTCATCGTCAGTGTATTCTGTAATCAAAAATAAGAATGGCAAAACCATTAATCAACACCTCTCACATTTCTTTGTGTAACAAGCACACATCATAAACACTAGCACACAAAATGGAGTCTTCGCTACACAAATGTAGTTAAAATCAATATGTTAACATAATTATTCGCAAAAATACAAATAAATGGTAGATTTATAATAAAAATACATTAAAACGATATTTAAGAGTTACATAATGACAAAGCTGGTGCCAGGTTAGGAAACATTAGCTATGAGCTAACTAAGGCGATAAATAAAACCCCTTCTCGCACAAACCTTACGCATTTACATATGTAAACATTGGTTAATATTAATTACTCGGAAAAAATTCAAACACACAAACTCGTGTTGTCCAGCTTACCTTCTTTAGTCTGAGCGTTGGTGATTTGCAGGTCGCAGTCCGCGGCCTTCAGCTTTTCTCGCCCCATGATCTGGCGTTTCAAATCACTGAGCGTGATGTGAAGGCCATCGAAGGTGACCGTGTCGTAGTTAAGTTTAGAAGAAAACTTGTAATGGACACAAGACATGTTTAAACACTTCTTGTGGTCAGACACCACCACACACAACCAACCTCAACTACAACTCGCCCGATCGCGTGGGCTCTCCCAGCGATCAACCTTAATCAATATCAGTTTATCAGCTTAACAGTTTAAGAATAATAGCCATGTTTGCTCATCATCTCAACACTCTTTTGTTAAATCAAGGGGTCTCCACTAAGGAGGTCGTGTGGATTTTGCCTCACGTGAATAGCAACTGCGATTTGAAAATAGCAAGTGTTCAGAAAGACTGTGATCAAATGCAACACGCAATCTTTATGACGCAAGTGATTCAAGTCCACGGAATTTCCCAGCGAGAAGCCAGAAACTCTCCTGCGGATTTTCAATGTCCCAAGACCATATGGCGGTTAGCCGTGAGCTGTCCGTAAGGTCCAACTCTGATCAAGAAATATACAGTTCAAACAGTGTCCGTATGGGTGAACGTGTAGAGTCCAGTCAATAATTCGCCCCGGTGTCCGAAATGAGATCCTCCGAAATGTTTGTTCGGCGTAGTCCAAATTTCAACAACAACAAAAAACACAAACCGACGTAGTTTGAAGCAAGGCCCTGAAACAATGTGGCTAGCAGCTAGTGTGACCAACCTAAAATGGCGTCCATCACACATACAAAAACACAACAGACTACAGCAAAACCAATACAAAACGCTAAAAACAAAAAACGTTCCTCCTTTTATGAAAATACTGCCGCGGTAACCCAGTCGCCCCGTCGTCAACCTCGATGACCACAGAGATGTTTAAATCACAGTTTGATCGTACTGACTCTGACTCACGTCCGTGATCGAAAACAACCCGTTGACTTTACGCACACACGGGGTTTCCGCAGAAAACGCAGGGGCAAAGAATAAAGATGTTACTAGGAGTGGCCACGAGTGCGCCTGCGCAGAGTCTACAAGTTGCGGGAAGTTATCATTGACAGCACATCTTTATCCATAAACGCAAACAGTCTGGGAAAATTATAATTTTACTAATTTAAAATGTCAATTAGTCACTACTGGTATACATAGAAAAAACAATAAATCTATAAACTGCTTAACTCTTTTTAATGCATCAAATTAACAATTATACTTTATAGAGGTGTTTTTTATTCATGTTTATTTATATTTTAATTTCTCTCTCTCATTATTATGTATTTTATTCAAATGGCTGAATTCTGACTGGAAAGAATATGTTGGACAAGTTGTTATTTGCCAAAATGACAATAGGCTACAGTTTTTAAAATTTTAACAGATTCCTATTTTTTTCTAATGAAAAATTATGTAAATTTAATACATTTGTATTTTAGAAATAAGTATTTTTTTCACTAAAAACGTATTTTTTTCTTTAGGAAATATTTTTGGTACATCAAAAAGTGTGGTTATGCTGACCATCCAAAAATACAACTTAATTTTTTTTATCCTTAATTTATTACTAAAATGCAGTATTTAAATATCACAATTAAACAGAAAATGTGGCATATAAATGCAAAAAGGTCAATTTGAACAAAGAACAACCCCTTTCACCAGGCTGGCTACGGGCCACGTATACAATCATCGGATTATGCTCCTGAAATGTAAAAATAATTTCTCCATTTTAGCGTGGGCTTATGACTTTTCAGCACCAGATGGCAGTCTTTCATTATTTACCAATTCTATTGCTTGTCATTGTGGAGATGTGCTTCTTGCAGCATTAAATGTACAGCTATGTCAGACATGCTGGTGTTTCACCTAAATCTATTCCAAAATTCCCAATATGTTCTGCCTGAAAGTAACAGACGAAAACTAATTATGTAGTTCTTTGTCAAGCTATGTTGTTTAATAGCCCAGTAAAAAAAAAAACATAATAAAAATGCTAATCAGTAAAAAAAAACTGCTACATTTAAAGAAACTAGGCTATCTAACTCTAATCATTGTTTAGCAGACAGTATTTTTAGCTGTTCACATTGAATCACTGTTATGATTAAAGCATATAGTCAACCGCAGTGCCAGCAATTGTTTATTTTCAGAAAATACCTGTGCACTGTTTATTTTACTCATCTGCATGTCTTGCAGGAAGGATCTTTGCTCAGGCTTAAGCTTATTGTGTTCTCGAGGCACATGTTAAATATAGAACATAAATAGTTTGATTTCCCTTTTGTTTGTCATGATCTGATAAATGGCAAATTTGTGCGACTAACACTTGAGTAAATCAGTCCAAATTAAAGCTATTTGCAGCTAATGATTATGTGTGTGTGCAAATCCATTCGAGCATTTGGAAAACACATTTAAAGTACCATTATTAATACGTTTCTATTGGACGCTCCCAATGTAGTTTCCTAAATTAGTAATCCAATTTAGTTTGCTATAACACAAGCACATGGGGAAAATTTTGCTTGACTTTTGCAGCCAAAACAGCTCTGTCTACATTAAAATCATCTTAATTTAGGCGATTTCTTTCATTAAATCTTACATTCACTTGATAGAAGCTGAAAATCCTCATATTTTCTTTCCATTCCCCTCTTACTTGAAAGGTCGATATTATATGCTTGGGGCAGTCTTGACCGGCAGTATAACTCATGAATTCATAATCTACCCAATCCAATTGCATAATGGCAAAAATTTTCCACCCACTGTCTGGGTTCAGTCATGGGGCAAACTCCAAATGCCTTTTGAGAGACACTTAGATACCCTTTGTAGGGATATTCCAAACAAGAGTAAACATCTCAATCTCTTCTTGAAGGGCCCTTCTGGAAGTCAGAAGGGAACATTCAGTATTCTTGCTCCATACACCTCTTAAAAAAATCTCACTTCAAGGTCATGGCCATTCATATGAGTAGAGTTAAAGACTATAGATGCAAAGACAGTCCCCTCGTATACTATAACAGAGAAAAAATACAATACACAGTATGGCTGCCCAGGTGAAGGAAGCCCTTCCTTTGAGTCAAAATAATCAAATATCTATCTTTGTAGACTGGTGGTTCTTTGAGGAAGACACTTTACAACAATCCCTGTCATTTGGTAACTATTGTGTGCCCGCGCTGCTTTTGACAGGAAAAATACCAGACTGCATTCGACATCACCTTCTATCACATATTGTGTCTTTCCAGTGTCATCCTACAGTTTTTCCTCCGGGTTCTATCACTGTTCTTGTAACAACATCCTCTACCATCCATTTAGATAAGAAAGGTGTTGTGAATATATTTCTGAGCCCATTGAAAGGGACATATATAGGGTATAAAGATATTCAATTTTGTTTGGAATTCACTTATGATGGTTGATGTTTTTTATTTCATTCATTCATTCATTTTCTTTTCGGCTTAGTCCCTTTATTAATCTGCAGTCGCCACAGTGAACGACCAACTTATCCAGCATATGGTTTACAAAGCGGATGCCCTGCAACCCAACTGGGAAATGTTTTTTTATTTATACATATAAATATATTTATAACAATATCTTAACAATGAAATGAAATATAAGGTAAGTACCTATTTACATTTCGATCTTATCATCTTAACAGACACCATAAATGTTAAGGCCTCGCGTAGCTACATATTTATATGACCGTCAAAACAGATAACATAACTGTCTCCTTTCATTTTCATAAAAAAAAAATACACAATATATCTCTTTTGCTAAATATAAGTTTTAATAATCAATAATGACCATTATAAAGGTATACGTGATGTTAACATAATATCTCCATGGAACATGATCTTTATTTAATATTCAAAAGATTTTTGGCATTAAAGAAAAATGAATAAATTTTACACGTTGATGATAAATTTTTTGCCTTTTGCCAAATTCCTAGCTGTGCAACATAAGACATATGACAACATATGAACTTGTGAAAGGTCAGTGAGGAGCGCTATCTTTGTTGCCCCTGAGCATATATGAACATTTGGTTGTCTGCTGTCATATGAAATGCTCAATTTCTCAGAAAGAAGGAGTGTCAGATGGTCAACTTGTCTGTGGTTTACTACCACTTCCTAAACAACCTCTAAAAAATCCCTCGGTTTCAGCATCGACTACTTTGCCCAGCCGATCCGGGCAAATCTAGTTCATTTTGCTTAGACACTGGCCTTCAGGGGACACAGTGTGCAATTGTGTGTGTGCGTATAAGTGTGAGTGTGTGTAGCTTTAACACATACATTTTTATTTGATTGTTAGGTTTTGGGTTTGTAAACCCTTGAAGGAGAACGTTAAATCATTCCACTTCAAAGGATGACTTTGCATTATTTTTTGGAACTTTATTTTAGACATTTAATTTACTTTCGCCCTCATATCTTTAAATAGTGGAGTTCCCTGTAGAAAAGGAGAAAATGTAATTTTTGTTTTACTGAAATATATCAGTTGTTATCTTAGGCAGCACTGAGATTAAATAGATTTTTTGTGCTTCTCTTGGGAAAAAAGACCTCAGTATAATTAAAGTCTGCAATCAAAAGCAATATTTCTCATTAAACTCATACAAACTCAAATTAGCTATGCTGTTATCCACATTTAGCCCTTCACTCTTTTTCGTTTAAACATTTTTCAAATGTTAGGTTCAGAAAGAAATTGTTTTAAATATTATTATTGTTATTTTAAACTTCTTTTAAATTAAAAACAAGAATGAACACTTTAAGTATTTTAATAAACTTGTCAGAAATATAATTAAAATTATACTTATGTATACTTGAATTATGTCTATAGAAAAAATCCATAGTATATTTGGTTTGTACTTTTGATAGAGATACTTACAAATATATCTAAGTATTCTACTTAGTGTGTAGTTGTGTTCACTATTTAGATTGAGTAGCTTAAGGCTATTAAATATATATACGTTTAAATTTATAATTGTTTTATTGTATATAATATCTTGCAAACCTAAATGTTCAAGTTTCAGTGGTCAAAAGTACATACTACTGTTGGTATATCTAATCAATTCCATGCGTGTTCAATAAAAAAGGTCAAGAGAGGTTTTTCTTCAATGTCAAAAATCATATGCTTCGTTTCCACTGACTGGTACAGTACGGTACAGTACGATTCGGTACACTTTTATGGCCGTTTCCACTGTCAAAATGTGTACCGAACCGCACCGTATCACTTTTTTCGGCACCCTTTCGAAAGGGTACCAAACACGAGAAAGGGTACCAAAAGGTGGAGCTACACGCAGCTGAATGCTGATTGGTTACAGAGATATGTCACAATGTCGTGGAGCTAGCCTGAATGAAAACAAAGGGACCACCATGTTTTTAATACACAGCCGAGACAACTTTATATAATAACGAGCCATGGATAACCTGAGCTTAAACAAATCTTGTTGTTGTCTTGATATACAGCCACAAAGCCAAGAAGATCAAAATCTGCCGTGTCCTGTTGTTGCTTTACGAGGCCGTCTAAAAGTGAGAGCGGTTTTTGCTTTCCCCATGGAGCTCGCGATTGCATCTATATTTGATATAACGAACTTCTTGAGCTGATGATAATAATGTGTGTGTGATTATTGACGTGTCTTCGACATCTGATCCATTCAGAAAAGAAAAGGACAAATGCGAGAGTGAAGCGAAAAAAAAGGAGAAGCCCGACAAAACACAGGAGCAAATTGTTTCAGCAATCTGAATCATGAACAAACTGCCATGTTTATCATCACCTTTTGGACTATTATGAACTCGGAATGACGGAATTACTCTCTAACAGAGGCTACATGTGCTGGTGAAGATTAAAGATACAGATAAGAGGTTAGCTCTGACTGGGCTATGTTGCGTGTTGTTTTTAAACTGAAAAAAGGACTAAATGAATGCTGTGTGTAGTTTTTCTGTAATTGGTGACATACCGGAGACTGTAAGGGGCTGTATGTGTTCATATATGTTCATTTATTTATTTATTTTATATAATTACAGACGTTACAGTAGGCTATTTCGCACTGTCATTGATCTGCATTTATAATCAAATCATGTTCATAGAAAGGTTAGTAATAAACATTTATACACAAATATTTATATTTATATGTTTTGTGAGATATGATTTCTGAACGACCTGTAGACTTTACTGTAGACATTTATTCAAATACGAATGATGTCGACTAAAACTTTGTTGTACACCATGCCCACCAAAATGGTACCCTTTGTAGTGAAAACGCAAGCCTGATAAAGGTGACCCATGCCGACCAGTACCGTACTGTACCAGTCAGTGGAAATGTACCATAAGTAATTTATTATATACAAATGAATAATCCAAATTGAGTGTTACATGCAAAAGTTTAATGCAAAAGTTACATTCAGGAGGTGTGCAACAACTTTCATTTCGTGATTCGTGCTTTTATATGCAGCTGATAGTAACAGGTGGAGTTGAGTGAAATTTGTCACTTGTCAATCATTCTCCAGTCCTCCATTGGCCGCACCCATACACACGTCCTCTTTTTCTACTAATTGTCTGCACAACGTCAAAAGCACAAGTCTTCTGAACTGCAAATTCTGTGTTAATTTTCAATCCATCTCTGCTCTGCTTACAGGAAGTTTTGCTGCAGAGCTCAAGTTAATTTTAGACAATGATGCCCTTGCATTTCTATCAGCTTCATCTACTTCTGCAAAAATGCTTCATTAGTATGCAAAACATATCACACTTGAGAAGTTTAGTTAATATTTCACTATTAAAATTGTTTAAAAAAAGAAAAAGAGACAAAAATAATAAAAAATATATTTATTTTTCCCAACACTACAAAAAATACAAAACTATTAGGTCTGAGAGCATATATAAATGTGTATTTTCTTAAAATGAAGCAACCAAGAAACAGAAATGTGTGCGCATTTAGGATTCCCAAAGGCAGGTGCTCGATCATAAACCAACACAGTGGTAAAGATCAAAAGAAAATCGGCACACTGCCACTTTAGCTCTCAAAATTTTTTATGTAACAAAATGTTTTAATGTTTTTAATGTTACATTTAACATTTTTTGAGAGCTAAAGTGGCAGTGTGCTGATTTTTTTTATATTTTCTTAAAATACAAATGAACTCTCAGTCTTCCTCTAAATTTACTTGTAATAGTACAAATCGAATGAATCTTTGCCTTGACAGAAATAAACTGTATTTTAAAATATGTTTTAAATAGAATTTTTTTAAATTTTTTTAATTATTATTATTATTATATATTAATTATAAATACAGCTGTGGTTAGACTTTTTAAAATCAAAAACACACAAAAATACTGACCATATAATAATGACCATATACATTTAAATGACTATGAACATAAAACATGAAAAAAATAATTTAGCTTTTGTGTTGAGTCCCTGCCTCACTCACAAACATCTTATGCAACACTTCAGCTAATCCACGTCATCCCACCATTGCACGATTTCCTTTAATTTGAGTGTGTTCATACAGTATGTGCAGAGCTTGTCAAGGTGAAGGGTCCGGATCGCAACCCCCTCACAGTCTTTTGTGATGGGCAACCATGTCCTACGATGATCCAAGCAGGACCTCCTCATGCCTGCTAATTTGAGCAGGTGTTTACACAAAAAGAGAAGATGAGTTTTGTCTTACATTACACACTGGCAGATAACTGTAATTATCCTTATAAGCACATAAATACCTTTGCAGGTTTGGTTTCACCAGAACTGTTTTTGCATTCAGACTTCAGAGACATTAAGTATTGCTTAAAAGAGATGACCAAACACATCTGTCTGAAAAGAAAGAGAGAGCGAAAGCAGTGCAGGTGTTTCCAGAGATAAATCCAAAAGATCCTCCCCGCTGTGCGTCAGGCAGCCACAACCTCGGCAGTCATGAGAGGTAATTAAAATCAGCGCTATCATTGCATGTTTGGAGAGGTGCACTTTGGGGAGGAAGGATGCTCTGGCACTTCAGCGGAGGAGGGAACAGAGCAAAATCATCAGCCATTGTGTACAGAGGCTGCCTCCCACTCAACTGCCTCACAAACACTCTGCTTTACTCCCATGTCGACCAGAATGCCAATGCAAACACAAACTCATGGAAATGAACCTACACGACGTGGACATCTGACATTGTCCTGCAGCGTAATTTACATGGCCAGAATTGGAGAGGAGAGACGAGGAGACAAGAGGAGAGGGTTTGTGCTCATGGAGAGGGAGTTTTTGGGTCACTGGCCCTCTCTTGGTTCCTCACTTGGTAGTGACAGCTGGCAGCTGGGAGCCAGCTTTGCCCCTTGGTAAACACCTGGGTAAAATCCCCCTTGGCTTGCCATACAATCCCAGAAGTTGCTTCCTTCTCACCTCCTGAGGGAGGATAATTTTTGCTCCCTTGCTTTTTGCCTGTGGGTTTTATCTTAAGTGGAGGATTCAACTTGTAGTTTAAAGGAGATGATTTAGCATGCAATCTATAGTGTTATTTAGAAAGTAAAAATTCAGCTAAAATTAAAGTCTGTACGAAATCTAGTGTTACTATTTAGGTGAACAATTATGTGCAAGTTAATTCACGAGAAAAAAATGCTTTGGTAATCTTCAATCATTCAGAGTTCTTCTCTGTTGAGGTCAGTTTGACTGCTTTAGTTATTCTTAACCACGGCCCTCTTACAACATCATCAACATCAACATCAACATCATCAACATCAACATCAACATCAACATCAACATCAACATCAACATCA
>CAIGQZ010032903.1:1334672-1354456 GCA_903798205.1 Danio tinwini | reverse complement strand
CATCAACATCAACATCAACATCAACATCAACATCAACATCAACATCAACCCTCATCAACATACTGAAATAATATTCTCAGAAATTTTAGGTTCACACAGACTATAAAATATGGACTTTACTCTTTAGCTGATTATTATTTTAATGTAGATAAATGTGAACAAAAAATCTATTTTGTTTAAACTTTTATACTTTCATTTTTTGATTTTTAATACTTACCCTGGTTGTGAAAGTTTCAAACAATTTATAAAGGAAATCTTTCTTTCAGTTTAAAGTTTAAATAAAACATTCTAACAACATTAGATATGAATTCTGCAAAAATACAAACAATGCATCACATAACTCTAGAATGCTTGAGTGTGCTCCGTGCAGGTGAGTAGACTTGACAAGCCACCTGTAGGACACACTCTTTCTGTTTTAATGTACCAGGCCTTGTTAGAAATACTTCTATGTTTTATATGTTTGTTTATAGCACCTATTTTAAATTATAACACTTCATTTTCACATTATTATTAACATCTCTTGTTTAAACACATTACGAAAACATATGAGCTACACAATTTTTTTTCCCTTGGCTCTCTATTTTTTAATGTTTGGATGCCCAACTAGGGGTCTCTAGAGATTCTGCAGCACCACTTGATCAGATCCAGGACCTGTGAAGAGATGATGCCAATCACCTAAGGACTTTGAGGACAACACATACACTTAATACACATTATATTTCATTAAACATCTACATGTAGACATCACCTATATACTATGTATATCTGCAGGTTAATGTACATGATACATTTATCTGATAAAGTTAATAGTAATTAGTTATTAGTTAATGTTTGTTAGTAACTAATAAAGTTATAGTAACTATTAACCTTAACTTTACTGATTTTGTTTGTAATGCAACATTGTGCACCTTTTGTAAAGCCACTTTGAAAAAATAATTATTATAAAAAGCGCTATACAAATCATTTCGAATTGAATTGAGAAACTGAGAGATTGCTTCCATCATTTAACATCAGACAGGCAGAAATAAATAGCTGAATCAATAATATTCCTGAAAACTTGAACATTTTATCACCCAGATTCATATAGTCAGAAATATGCAGGTGCAGGAAAACTCCCAGACATGATGCACAATTCCTCCACTTTATCACACCTTGATAAATATATCTTTGACAAACTTGACAAGAGGAGCCATGAGGGGTCTCATATATATTCATACGCAGCCCAGTGAGAATGGAGATGCCTTCAAGCTCTTCATAGCTGAGTGGGATGAAATATAGCTCTGATTCATGGCGGTGCGCGATGTGTGTTGGCAGCTGACATTAACCCATACAGTGAATCATGTGTGTCAGTGTCACACTCCTAAGGGCTTGCGGAGGCCCACAAAAGAGGGGCAGATTAGTGATGGAGGGGTCTGGCTCTCTGTGTCCCGCTCAGTGTCAAAAAGCCACAGTGTTTTCAACACACATTAGAAGTGACAGGGCGATACTTGGCCATGACCTGATTTATTGTGACCTTTAGTCCACATATGCTACCTTTTGCTGTGTATAGGTGAGTTAGTTTGTTGTGAATAAATCCAGTGCATGTTGGAGTAAATCTGCTGTTGGTGTTTACTGCAAAAGTAATTTTTTTGGCTCATGTTCATTGGCACATTTGGAGTCCAGCTCTTGTCATCTTGCTCTTGAGATTTTGCTAACAGCTTTGGATGAGGCAAGCGTCTCATAAGTCTAATGAATTTTAACTATAATTATAATAAATTTACTGTGTCTGACTTGCCAGGACATTGGGTGTTAACAATATGATTTAGTTTGCATGGCAAACATATGATGACTGTTGGCCTGTTTATCTTCATTAATAATCAAAGGCACTTTTTCCTGTATTATCATGTTCTACGAGCAACATAGGCTCATTCTAAAAACGTAGCCCTATATATGTTTCTGGAGATTGCAAATTGAGTAGCCAGAAGTATGTATGGCTGCATTTAATTTTTAAAGTTAACGCTAGGGGGTGATTTGACGCTGTTCATTTTCGCGCTTACCAGCTGACCGCTTACCTCTGTATAGACGGCTTTCTCACTGTTACTAGTTTGTCCAGTTAGCTTGCCATGTACGTTGGTGGACTTGAGACGCAGAGAGGAATTGACCACAAATACGGGGTTTCGAGTACAGTGAGGAACGGTTCCAGAAAGCAGGTAAGACAAAAAGAGAATCCAAAAAATAAACAATAAATAACAGGGTGAGAATGTGGTAAAATGTGAAAATGTAGTAAAAATCAGACGAGGGCTTTTCTTTTTCTGATTAACTTTTTAAAATTTTCAGTTGGGTTTAGGTAAGTGGGTGGGCGGGTCAATCTGTGCTTTCGAAAACACTATTGGTTGGGTTTAGGGAAGGAGGAAGCTGGGTCAGTCGATCAGTCAGTCAGTCAGTCAGTCAGTCAGTC
The DNA here is from genome assembly GCA_903798205.1 of Danio tinwini. Taxonomy (NCBI): domain Eukaryota; kingdom Metazoa; phylum Chordata; class Actinopteri; order Cypriniformes; family Danionidae; genus Danio; species Danio tinwini. Next base: position 1,352,019 of record CAIGQZ010032903.1, on the reverse strand, counting down.
AGTCAGTCATTCAGTCAGTCAACAGCGGCCTCTGGTGGATTTATGTGAGTACAGCTGGCATGGATGGCACACGTGAGAAAGAGTTGAGATCTCAAAAAGTGTACACAGCAGCCTCTGGTGGATTCGAGAAAACAAAAACTGCAAAAAAAAAAAAAAAAACGTAGCTCCTGGGACATATTGTATATAGAGGTACATTTTCAAAATGAGTCTGGGTTGTCCACGAGGCTGTTTTGACTAAAAACTAATTGTAAATTAGTGATCGGTTTAACTAGAACTCTTCACACTAAGATTTTTCAATAGTTAAACAGGTATTTTGCGACATTTTATGCATGACAGTGTTCTGAAAAACAAGTTTAACTTTTAGAAAACAGAATTTCAAGATCTTGCACTTGTTTCTCATTCATCTCAAGCTTTTTAAATCTCTGGGCTCATGGTGTCTCGTCACCAATATTTTAATGGTTCATAAAATATTAATCACTGTCTGGCCAGCTGAGATTTTGCAATGGAGATAAATGTTAGGATAATGATATTTTTTTTTCAGTTTTCAGCACACAGCGGGTGTACATCAGACTTTCAATCCCTGTTTGCTGTTACTTTTGGGATCTTAAAATAGTTGCATAATACTCCCAGGGCTATTTATATCGAAGTTGATAATTAGCTGTACCATATTAGTGTTTCATACATCTCATTTTTACAAGATGGGTTGTTAGCCTACCTCTCAACCCCCAACCTGGAGGACCAGGACATCCACACATACACTAAAAACTATTTTAGCTTACCCAATTCACCTATAGCGCATGTCTTTAGACTTGTGGGGGAAACCGGAGCAGGTGGAGGAAACCTACACAAGCACAGGGAGAACATGCAAACTCCACACAGAAATGCCAACTCACCGAGCCAGAGCTCGAACCAGCGACCTTCTTGCTGTGAGGTGAGAGCGCTACCCACTGCGCCACCATGTCACCCAAAATGGTTGCACAATGCTAGACTTAAATACCCACACTTTCAGTCTTTGCACTAGATCGATTTCCTATTTGTCCAAAATGTTCCATTGGTCATGAGCAGCAAAACTGAGTATGGAGTTTTGGATTCACTTTGGGATTGCATAATAAACAATGTTTGCAATACACAAAGCAATAGTGACATGGTAAAAACAGTGTTACTCAAATATAATAGCACTTCATCACCTTTTAGATTCAGTCCATGGAAGAAACTCAGAAATAAATAATTCCTTTAAGACCAGTTGACTACAAAAACCTCTTTGCGAACTCTCTTTTAAAGTGCAGAAAATCATGTAATTCACAAAAGTATCTCTATTATTTTGTTGCATGAGTAATCTTGAGTTTGCATCTCACTCGCATTTACTCACCTCAATGTATAAATTGGGCAGTGAAATCGAACTAGGTTGTGATCTTCTGTAAAGCCGGTCTTTTATCACACCTGATGTTTACCACACATACACAATGAAACGAGCCTGGTTTCAAGTTGTGTTCGGTAATTCTGTGCAAATTCTGATGGTCAGAAGATTGTATGTCCACACATGTCACGAGTGAGTTTATGTGAGAATTGTTCACACACAGTGATGTACAAAACAATTTTATGATCTGGTTAATTTTGAAGCAATTGCATCAAATTACATGACAAAAACACAGAGGAAGACATGCTTCATTGCTTTCAGCCCCCCCCCCCCCTCTCCCTCTCTCTTATAAGAGCTTAATAATGATGTAAGCTGAAAATGTTCGCAACACATACATATTCGTTTTCAGCCTCAGGTAACCAGGGTGAAACATAATTTCCAATGACCCTGTCATGCACAACATGTCATACAGTGTTGTCCACTTATGCGCCTGATTGGTCAACTTCAAATGTTCAACAGCAAGAATCACTTTGTACATGTCTACTTTTAGCCTCAAATACATCTCTTAAGCAGCATCGTAGATTGTGCAGATTGATGTCTAGCACATCAATTTTATGTCATTTGCATGTGGTCTCAAATGGCCTATAGACCAGGGGTTCCCAAACTTTTTAGCCCGTGACCCCCAAAATAACAATGGCAGTTTCTCGAGACCCCTATTATCCTCGAAGGTGGTTATAAACGTGACACACGACAGAGCAAACACACCAATAGGCCTATATAAATACGAGCATATTGACAAAAAGTGCAACTGTCTAACAACCATAAAATTATTTTGGTCATTTGATCATTCATTCATTTTCCTTCAGCTTAGTCCCTTATTTATCAAAGGTCGCCACAGTGGAATGAAATGCCAACTATTTCAGCTTATGTGTTACGCAGCAGATGCCCATCCTGCTGTAACCCAGTTCTGGGAAACAGCTTTATACTCTCGCATTCACTCATACAGTACACTACGGCCATCCTGCTGCCCCTGTCATTTGATTAATTTAGTATTAACCTCACCTAATGAGACTGGTGGGCACAAGTCTATTCTTGGTTTAATTTTGAAGACCACAACTCAGAAAGAATGTTTATTTGCAATGTATGTGAGAGATTGTACCAATCAGACGATACCTAACTCACTATAAATAATCAGAGTTTTTTTTACTTCAGTTATGTTCGCCTTGAAGATTCCCCCCTTCCACCCCTACACCACCTCTTTTTAATAGGGCAGCATGGCAGCCCAGTGGCTATCACTGTTGTCCCCAGCAAAAACGTCACTGGTTCAAGTCCTTAATAGGCCAGTTGACTTTTCCCTGTGCTCGCGTGGGTTTCTCCGGTTTCCTTTCACGGTCCAAAAAACATGCGCCATAGGTTAATCGACCAATCCAAATTGACACAATAGTGGAGCTCTTAACTAACAGTATATCTCTACACAGCAATCCTTAATTTATCACTAGCCCCATAAAAGGGGGGCGTTCTCGAGACCCACCTGAGCTCAAACTCCCCTCTCGCCCTGCAAACGGGGCTCTCTCCCGGCACAGCATGCCAAACTCACTTTATAATCAATCATCAGCTAAGTGTGAACTCTTCGAATATTATTTTTATCTTCTGTAGGTTGTGGATAATGGATAATTCTAATAGTTTTTAAAAATGTATTTGATTTTTAGAAATCACGAAGCAAATCACCCACCACCCCCCCCCCCCCCACACACACAAACACAGGGGGTCCCGACTCCCACTTTGGGAACCACTGGCCTAGACAACAAATGTAGGCAAGCAAGCACAAGACATTTAGAAGGCACTGGAAAGGCATTAAGAAAGGCATTGCAAGCTTTTTTCACATGTTCTATGTGCTTTATAGTTTCCTCAGATTGTCTTTAGTGATCTGGGACTTCAGGGTACCATCCCTGTGGTTTTGGCCAATTTTTTTTTGTATAGACAGTTATTAGTTTTTTGCAACAGTTTCTCTGACGTTTGTTGAATATTCAGTTTGCAAGTGAGCAGTTTGACAGCATTTCACTCGGTTCACAGAACTTAAAAAGGGCTTGAAAAGATGCTAATTGGGATATCAAAGTGAATGGGTTGTCCCCTGGCGTTCGGGAAAGAGCCAGCCAGATGTTAGTCTAGTCTCTTTTTTTTAGTGAGAGAGACCTTCACTTGTTTATGCAGCTCAATAAACCTTGTTAAATGAGTTCACTGATTGCAGTGGGGAGCAGGATGAGCGTGTGTGTGTTTTTCGAGACTGGAAGAATCAGACACCCACAGTGTACCTATATGGATTCATGTCCTCACACATCTACACAGTACTTCTCAACTTAGCAATCCACTCTCATACTGTGTTTAACCTCGGAGGTATATGAGTCTTGCACACGCAGCGGGGATTCGGGCCCAGGTGTCTCAGTCATCTGTCACGGTTTGGTGACAGCTTGCTTGAGACTGCTGGGTGGAGGCAGATGCAAACCCCACCTTGTTTTCCCTCATCCAGCTGCTCTGTCAACCTCTCTAATTCTCATTGACTTGGAAATACTATGAAGTTTTGGGGTCATGGGGTTTATGTACCTGAGTGATCTGCTCATCTAATTAGAATTTTAGATGACATCTGTGGAATTAATTATTCGCTGTAGCAGTTTCAAAGGTTTCAGTCAATTTACACTCAACAGACGTGATGGGAGTAATCCGAAAGTTTGCAAAATGTTGCATAAAAGATGTTTACATGTAGTTTTCAAGACAAAAAAAGGTAAAGTTATTAAAATACCAACACCCCCCCCCCACCCATAAAAGTTTGTGAACCCTTGGTTTTCATAATATGGTTTCCTGAATGGTCTAAAAAAAATTTTTGCTTTGTGATGGCTGTTTATGAGTTATATACACACACACCAGGATTGTCTCTTTAAAATAATGTAAGTAAAACATGATTTTGTTTTATTCTGTAAACTACGCATGACATTTATTTCAAATTTGAAAGAATTTTTGCAATTCAGAGAATTTGCTTTGCATTAAATTTGCATTTTATTTTAAATTCTGAACAAATGTATGCATGTATATGTATGTTAGTCATTACTTATTTATATGTTGCTCAGAAAAATAAATGTTTTGATGCCTGAAAACTCCTTTTCATCTTTGACCTGCATGCATAAATGATTGCAGAACTTTGCATTTTAATATGGCCTATATATAACATACTGTAACATTACATGTGCTCATAACATATAAATCTTAGGTCTCAAACTCGATTCCTGGAGGGCTGCAGCTCTGCACAGTTTTGCTCCAACCCTAATCAAACATCCTGATTCAACTGATCCAACTAATCAAGGTGTTCAAAAGTAACTATTAAGCAGATGTGAGCTGGAGGTGGTTGGAGCTAAACTATGCAGAGCACAGGCCCTCCAGGAATTGAGTTTGAGATCTAAATGACCAAGAGATTTATTGCCAAAAAAAGGTTAAAGAGCCTGATGTACCTTGATGCACTTTAAAGAGGCACTTTAGTTAATTTTATGTACAAAACAAAAAGTAAAAGGCCATTTCTTTGGTAAATAATTCCCAAATAATTGGGGGTTGGGGGATTCGGGCTACCACACAAAACACAGCAGATGCACTGCACAAACAAAATCAGCCAGTTTGTTCCTCCCGGTAAGTCACTTCTATCGTTTTTATTCTGGCTTTAACCATGAACACATGCTTAAGGAGGTCTTTACGCTCAATCACTTTTATCTCTAGCAGGGACCATTACGAGGAAGAACAATTTCACCCTGATTAAACACTTACACTCTAAATTAACTGCAGCTAACCATCGAGCACTTACGCTAGGAGTGAAAGCGTTTGTAGAAAACAGTTCTGAGAGAAACATCTAGATGCTTTTAAAGATCAAAAATCACCCAAATTCTGCTGTTCTACACGATCCCTTCAAATGCTTTACATTTCCAATGAGGCAATTAAGAAATCAAGATCTGATTGTACAATTAGCATGCCCACAAACCGGTGTAAATAATTAGATCTAAACCTTATAGTGCGCACTAGTGAGAAAGAATGGAATTAGTTCTAAACTAATTGGGTGAATTAGTCATTCGCAAGGAGAATCATGCATTTCAAATTGACCACCCAGTGAGATGTTCTGTAATTTGGTGTTTTGTTGCTACGTCATCTTTTATAAATATGTATGCGCTTTTTCTTGACGCTTCGCCCGGCTCTCAGCAATTAGCTTTGTTTTCCTTCAATGCCGTGCAATTGTGTGTCTTATATGCGGGTCTTTGTTCCTCGCTGACTGTTTGCGAAAGCACACACTTTGCCATTAGTCTTCAAACACGAGTGAGTTCTTGTCTCTGCGCGATAAATTTGACAACGGCAACACGTGGGTGATTAATCTGAGTGCCACATCTCGTCTGTTATTTTTTTATTATCCCTGTAAGAGTGCTGTCAGTGCATGCGCTACATCGCTCCTACGTCTATACGTAAGCGGCTCTCGAGCCAGTGGCTCAGTCATTATCTGTTTACACCAATTGACTCTGCCATTTCCTCAGCCCCTTATCTCCCTCCGTAGCAATTCAAGCCGAGTGTGAATAAAATTATTCTGGTAGTTATGAATAGCTGCTCTGAATGTTGCCTTCGTACCAGAGGAAGCCTATTTAAATGAAGTCGTGTTCAGCTGCTCCCCGCATTGCTGTCGCTGTAGAAAATGAATAAATAAATAAAAGTCTAGAAATGAGGAAATAACCGCAGTGTTACTCAACAAAAAGGAAAAGAGAGAGAAGGATGTTCACCGCAGCCACTGAAAGCCCGAATGAAGAGTCACGGTAAAGTCAACAAAGAGTCAAAGATTCAGCCTTCGGCCATGATGAGATCAATCTGAAATAATGGGTTTCTAGCACCAAAAAATCATTCCTAAGCCGTTTCCCATTTCCAGTTAAGACAGTGCCACGGAGGGCTGCTTTTATTCATAGACTGACTGCTGTTACAATGGGGGAGTTCACTGGCCTCCGTCTGCTTGGTCTTACAGGAGGAAGTTGAAGATGTGATTGAGAAGGTCACGCTAAATCTGTTGGGGCCTCGATGAAATAGTCTTGGGGGATTTGAGCCTGGGACAAGGCTCAATCCCTGCACATTAATATATTTGGGCAGGGTGGAGAGATAAGGTGTGTTTTATTGCTAGAAGAGGGTAATTTAAAAATGTTGACACAGCAGCTCAGATTAGAATCTCGCTAGGCTGGATGAGGCCCGCATTGTCTCTGCTCTGCGATAAAAGCTGCTCTAATTTGTAGTATAATAAAGACCTCAAAAATAGCTGAATTATAGGCTGATCTCTAAATGTTGTGATTGCTTTAGGTGGAACATTTTTCAGATTTTGAGAGAGGTACGTTTAGTAAAGGGGGATTGTTGAATTCACTGGTATATATTAAAGAAGTGCCAATGTATTGGCCAGTAATCAATAATTGCAATTTTCCACAAAAAACACCCAGGCTCATTATTGATATGTACCCCCATACATTTCTGGAAAATGCTAAATACGTCTCAGGAGGTACTTTTTTTTGTTGCAGTTTTTGCGAATCCACCAGAGGTGTATGTATATGCTTTTTTCAGATCGCAGTTTTCTCTTGCGAGTGCCTTTCGCGCCTGCTGTTCTAGCATAAATCCACCAGAGGCTGCTGTTGACTGACTGACTGGCTGACCGATCCCCCCCACCAACCCCTTTCCCTATACCCAACCGACAGTGTTTTCAAAACCAATCCCCAAAAAACAAAAGCCCTCGTCTGATTTTTACCACATTTTCAGAACTTATCACGTTCTCACCTTGTTATTTAATTGTTTATTTTATTTTATGTTATGCCTTTTGTTTTTTTGTTTTACCTGCTTTCTGGAATTATTCTTCTCCCAGACTCAAACTTATTTGTTTTAAAGAGGAAATGCAGCTATACATAGCTCTGGCTACATAATTCTCACTCTCCAGAAATGTATACGGCGGTACGTTTTCACAATGAGCCTGTGTTAAAAAAAAGCCAATGATCTCAGCGCCAACAGCCAGGTGATTAGTGTGTTGAAACAAAGCACTGAGTTGCTCACGGCAACCCGAGTTTGATACCCAGTTCAAGGTTCTTTGTCAAGGCTTACAAACTCCCCATGCATTCCTGTCTCCACTATCCTATGAAATAAAGAGTCCCCCCCCCCCCCCCCCCCTAAAAATGTATATAACAAACCAATGAACAGGGCTGATGTTGGGGTGCACTCAAACTATGCTATCCGAACCATGCCCAGACGCATGTTTCCCGGTACTTTGACAAGTGTGAGTGCTCTGAATTAGGGCTAGGCGCGGTTTAGTTGGTTGGCCCTGGCCTGGTTGGAAGAGGTGTATCAGAGTGCGGTTTGGTTGGGCTTTAACGCGGTAAGCTAGTAGTGTAGTGCAAAGCGAGCCTGAGCCTGAAACTGAAGATGCGACATCACTTTTAAGGGACTGTGTCATATGCATTAATTAATTGTTCGAACTGTAGTTTATTAAAGACGCAAACCCTTTGCTTCATGTCATCTGCACCTTTAGCAAACCTCCTAATACCTGCAGCATGAGACGTTTATGATAATTTATGATCGTCAAAGGTTGCGTCATAGTATTTTACTGAGTGTCATTGCATCCCAAATTACTAAAATGATATAACTAAAGCAATGTCCAATGTGCTGAGTGAGTGCTCTTCTCTTCCAGTTAAACTGAACAGTCACATCATTGATAATGTAAGCGGGTTCAGGTTCGGAAGGTAAAGATGTATTGTGAGTGCGGGCCTTTGGGGTAGAGGGGAGGGGGGACAACTGTGCTTCGGCATGGTTCAAGGCAACCATGCCTAGTGAGAGTACGTGCTTGGTGACAGATTCAAGGACATCCACTAAACCATGACACATCACCTCCACTTTTTACAGACTACTTCACACACTTTAGGTTCTGTCTTGTCCAGGTTGACAATAAACATAATGCTTAACATTGGACCAAAATAACTTAAATTTCAATCTAAAGTGAACTTCTGACAATTTCTGTCACACAACAGGCTTCTCATCAAAGGTTCGTCTAATCTTTTCTCTGCTAATGAGAGGTGAGCTTTGTTTTTCATCTTAACAACCTGCTATCAGAGAGTTTCTTTAACTTTAGGCCAGGCATATAGTACACTGCCATTTCAGCAAGGAAGTACAGGAAGATCACGTCATGTAAAGCCAAAGCTCACAATTCATGTGCACACACAAAACAGTCTAACTGATCAGCAGCAATTGAATGCTCACACTATGCATGTAAAATCAACACATCACATCCCCTACTTCTTTTTCACTTATTCATTTTCATTATTTCTTTTTCATTATTTATTTATTCTATGTTAAGCTGCTTTGACACAATCTACATTGTAAAAGTGCTATATAAATAAACATGAATTGAATTAAATTGAATTTAATGGAGGTTGGCAACATGGATAGAGTTTATTTATGCCACCTAAAGGAAAGGAGTGTGGGAAAAAAAACACTATAATTTCTCACACAGATTGTCAGAATACCATACACTTAATTGTTTCTGTGTATTTTGTAATATTTGCTTTAATATTGCACTGTGAATCCGAAGGTGTTTGTGTGCTTATGTTCGTAGCTCTAATTCAACTGTGGAATTCCCTCATGAAGGCAATCAAATATTTCTGACATGTCCAATGCAATCCAATGCAATGTCATAGCAATTTATAACTTTTTAGTGGCTAATTTGTATTAAATTCATGCATTTTTATCCAATTTGCTCATCCTCCAATGAGGCGAGGCGCTGGGGCACATATAGAATTTCATACAAACGAAATGAATGTGTATGAATTAGCTAGTTTTTCGACAGTTTGAAAAATATAAAATGTACATGATTAGGTTCTCTTTAAATATTACATGCATATATAATTGTCAGATTTTCATGATTCATAAATTGGTTACACTTCTACAGTAGCTGGTTATCTGTGCACTCCCTCTAATGCTTCACATATAGACAACTTCAGAGTTGAGCAGAAGCAGAGTTAGTAAGAGTTCAGATGGAAAGAGTGGAATTGACAGGCAGAGATTAAAACATTGTTATGGTGAGGATGGCTGACTATCTCCAGACTCAGGCATAGAGGAGCCAATCTGCAGCCTGCACTTGCTCCTGTAGATAACTCACCCAGTGAATCATCAAAGCCTGTTTAGAAAGCACACATCCAAAATTCCCTTCATCCTTTTCAGCACAGAAATGAGGTTTTCATAAATCCTCTTGTTTTAATTTTCATCCATCAGTCTTGCCGCTGCTTAACAGACATGCTCAGGGAGCAAAACAGTCGCTCTTCAGACAACACAAAATTATGCTGTTTCCAAGTTGCCAAGCAGTCATTTTCTATCAACCTAGGGTTACTGGAAAAATGTGCCTCTTTCTTCCTTTTTGCAAAACTCCAACTACAGTTGCAAACTGCTGTTTCCAGCCGAAATGTCTGCGTTTTGGCAGTAATACGACAACATCTTTTGTCACTGTTTATTAAAACTGTGATTAAAATGGCATATTATCACTTAATAAATATATGCTTCCATGCACAATACTAATGACCTCAATTTTTTTAATAATTGATAAATTAACAAGTTTTGACATTTACATTTGTGTTGGTGAAGACAGTTGCATCACGCTGACTCTATTGTATGGCTAAATAAACCCTAAGCATAACTTTAATGAATAATATCTAATAACTAATTTATTTTGTCTTCGCAATGATGACATACTATTAGATGACAGTCATATATTTTCTGGTTATTTTGCCAGATACTAGTATTCAGCTTAAAGTGAAAGTCTTAAAGGCTTAACTAGGTTATCAGGTTAACTATGTTAGGCTAACAAGAGAAAGCATTGTCTAAAGGTGGATTGTTCTTTACCCAATCAAAACAAATTTTCTTAAGGGGGCTAATCATTTTGCATTAATTATTAGTTATTATTATTGTTTCATAAAAAAATAAGACTTTCCAGAGGAAAATATTTTAAATTACTGTGAAAATTCCCTTGCTTTATTAAACATCACATCAGTAAAAAAAAAAAAAAATCACAGTAGGGCTAATAATTTTCTAAGAATTAGCCAGTTTTCTGACAGTATGAAAAATATAAAATGTACATGATTAGGTTCTCTTAAAATATTACATGCATATATAATTGTCAGATTTTCCTGATTCATAAATTGGTTACACAGTAGCTGGTTATCTGTGCACTTGTATAAAGCATTGTATAAAGGTGGATTGTTCTTTACCCAATCAAAACAAATGTTCTTAAGGGGGCTAATCATTTTGCTTTTATTATTCGTATTATTATTGTTTAATAAAAAAAAATAAGACTTTTCAGAGGAAATTCCTCTAATTCATAGAGAAAAAAACTGGCTAATTCAAGAGGAAAAAAAACCCCCGAAAATAAATTACTGTGACAATTCCCTTGCTCCATTAAACATCACATCAGTTAGAATAAAAAATTCACAGGAGGGCTAATAATTTTGTGTTGTGTTGTATGTGTAAAGTTGCATTGTGTATTATGTTTAACTCTGTGTTTTTCTATCTGTTTTGGATAATCTGAATATGACTTTAGCACAAATCAATGTTTTGGGTTATGTTGGAAAAAACATCATGCCAATAGAAATAAAGAATTAGAGAACATAAGGAATCCAGAAGACAAGATCATAATAATATAGTAGCAGGCTTTGAACAATGATGTTTCCTCTTTACAACTGAATGGTATTGAACACAATGAATGTTCCACAGAGAAATTGTAACATACAATTACTTTTACAGAGATGTGAGTTGTTATAGCCCTTTAAACATTTTCACCAATTGGCATGACTGTCAAAGTACTATTTAATGCCACGTGAAGTTGATAAATTTAGGTCCCCTTAAATTTAAACCCTTCCCCTTAGCCCTTCCCCTTACCCCTACCGCTACCCCTTGTTTTGCGAGTTTGTGTAAAGGGGTAGGGGTTTCCAATGTATTTTTTTGTAATGATTATGAATTTTTACAACAAACAAACATAATAATAAGTTTTAATACATTCATAGCGACATTCATGTTTTACCATCATGCTTTAAAAAAAAACCCACTATATTTTACTATCTATAACTTATAATAATAACTCCTGTATAGTAGTCCCACAACATACGTTCACATTTGTCACTTGATGACACTGGATTACCCTGTCAGAAAAGTCTAATGGCTGGGAATGAGACTTTTACAGTGTCTGCTATAATGTTAATGGTGTTTTCGTGTGTTTAGATGAATATGGCCATGGTGTAAATGCACAGTACAGTTACGAGCTTATTGCCACATTATATCATTATGATAACCTGATATCATTGCCTTCAGTGATTTCCTGAAGATACTACAGCAGTCGCGTTCATTGATTTCATATGAAGACATCGCGATGACATGATGATGTGTGCAGGTGCTGTAGTGCTATCCCATTTTTTAGGGGTAACATTTGAAGCCCTTCCCATTCACACTCTATTTCAAGGGCCAATGGGAAGGGGTAGGGGAAGGGTTTAGGGGTAAATAAATAGAATTGGGATAGGGCCTTAATCTGCCATTGGTTGATATTCCACCACTTTTTCTTTTCTTAAAGGTCATATTCATAATAGCTTTATAAAAGGTCAAATATGTAATTAATGGCATCATTGATTTGATTACTAAGGATTGGTCTATGCTTTACATAGTTTGGATGAGTGTTTTTTATTTTTTATTTGATCGAGTTATTGTTTGCATAGGCCTAATGAAAATCATGTTACCAAAACTTTAAAATATTGCAAGTGCTAGTGTTGTGTAGGATTTTTTAGTTTTCGGAGTGGCATTTTTAAAGTGAGCAAGTGTAGAATGATTTTGCTGAAATGTCTCCACATACACATTTTTCCAGTGAGGTGGAGGACTGAATGAGAATGTAGACAGTGTCAGGTTAAAGGGCTCAAAAGGGCCAAACAGGTGAAGAGGGAGGGAAAAGGAAAGCGCTGTCTGAAAAACATGACCTTTGTGTGATAGTTATCTGGCTATACTGCTGGGTGGGAGTGAGCTGGTGGGCGTCCAGGAGGAATAGCAATGCTTTTGTTGGTAATCTTTGCACGATCAACCTGTCCTGTTCTGTGTCTATGACTCAGATCTCCCTGATCTCCAAAAGACACTCACTCAATGCTGCCTGCATGGATGCCCTCACTCAACCCCAGTGGTGGCCCAAGTACACAAATAAGGCATTTGAGAAAAAGTCATCGTACTCCAGTAGAAGTATAAAGTCCTTCTTGTCAATATTACTTGAGTCAAAGTACAAAAACACTTGATTTTTTTGGACTAAAGTAATAAAAGTACATACAGATGAATGTTAATTTTGAAAAAAAGATGAATTACCAAAAGGTGTCGTATAATAACCACTCTGATTGATAACTCATGATAATTCAAGTGAAGACATGTAAAACCACATTTACATGCTGAACCCCATTCAAATCATTTTGCTAATAATGATGAAGTTGAAGATGAATGGATCAGTTGAATCAGGGAGTTGTTTACAAGAGACTCACTATGAGCACATCATTTGAATGAGTGAGTTGTTTACTGAAGACTCACTATGAATGGATCATTTGAATCAGCAAGTTGTTTTTCTGAAGACTCACTCTGAACAGATCATTTGATTCAGTGAGTTGTTTACTGGAAACTCACTCTGAACACATCATTTTTCTGAGTGAGCTGTTTACTGGAGATTCACTCTGAATCATTTGAATCAATGAGTTGTTTAATGTAGAAACACTCTGATCAGATCATTTAATCAGAGAGTTGTTTACTGGAGACTCACTCTGAACAGATCATTTGAATCAGTGAGTTGTTTACTGGAGACTCATTCTGAATGGATCATTTGAATCAGTGAGTTGTTTACAGGAGACTCACTCTGAACAAATAATTCTAATTAGTACGTTGTTTAGATGACACTCAATCTGAATAGATAATTTGAATGAGTGAGTTGTTCACTGGAGACTTACTCTGAACAGATTATTTGAATCACTGAGTTTTTCACTGCAGACTCACTCACTCAATCATTTGAATCAGTGAGTTGTTTATTGGAGGCTCATTTTGAACTGATCATTTGAATCAGTGAGTTCTTTACTGGAGACTCACTCTGAACAGATAATTTGAATCAGTGAGTTGTTTACTAGAGACTCATTCTGAATGGATCAATTTAATCAGTGAGTCGTTTACAGGAGACTCACTCTGAACAGATAATTTGAATTAGTACGTTGTTTAGACGAGACTCAATATGAATGGATAATTTGAATCAGTGAGTTGTTTATTGGACGCTCATTCTGAATGGTTCATTTGAATCAGTGAGTTACAGAAGACTCACTCTAATAGGATAATTTGTATTAGTGAGTTGTTTACAGGAGACTCACTCTGAACAGATCATTTGAATCAGTATGTTGTTTACTGGAGACTCACTCTGAACAGATCATTTGATTGAGTGAGTTGTTTACAGGAGACTCACTCTGAACAGATAATTTGAATCAGTATGTTGTTTAGGAAAGACTCACTCTAAATGGATCATTGAATCAGTACGTTGTTTACTGAAGACTCACTCTGAACAGATCATCTAAACCAGTACATTGTTTAGAGACCCACTTTAAACAGATCATATGAATCAGTTGGTTACTGGAGATTCATTCTAAATGGATCTAACAGATGTAGTCCAATTCACAAATTTAATAGTTTAGTTTTTAAACTGAATTATGAAATTAACTGATGACATTCAGCTTGTTCATGAAATAAACACTGCTGTTATATCTCTGAGCATGTGATAAGTTCTCATCTTCGAAATAACTTTACTATAAAGTACAGATATTTCAAATATGTACTTACGTACTGTAGAAAAGTTAAATATTAGTGCACGACTGCTCAACCCTATGAAGAACCAACCCCAGGGTGGCAAACTCTCATTCCTCTTTATAACAACCTCTTAAAGAGACTCGCCTCAGGTAATGTCACTGACCAAAAATCCCACCTGCATATTCGTATTCACAGTCACGCCGCTGAGTTCTCCCCCAGAATCCAGATGATGATTTTCATCACAGACGTGCAGCTTTCTAGCAGTCTGAAGGTCCTATGTGCTTCACAGTCTGTGAGTCTTCAGCCTGATGTCTGAGCTCTGTCTCACTCCGGCCCAAATCAAGCACCGCTGCCCTATTGAAGATGAAGAGGTGCAGCCTGGAGCTCATACGCCACAGACAGGGCTCCTATTGATTTTATAGCACAAGCTGCTGGTAAGCTGTGCTCTCTCTGGCATACTAAATTCCCCGGCCTTCTGGGGGGGCTTGATGAACTGCCCAGATAGCTCTCACTCATTCCTCTTGTCAGAAGCACTTGAGCTAGATGAATGTCTTACCTGTGCCTTGTGTGCATGCGAGTCACTTAAACGTTTCCTGCCGAACTCTTGAAGCTTTTTTACCGCAGTCTCTGATGATAAATGACATTTATTGAGAAAGGGCTTTAAATGTTTTTCCTGGTTTCTCTTTGGAAGATTTATCTTCTCATGTGTGTGGAAAGGGCATTTTTAGTTGGTACACATACACTACCAGACAAAAGTCCTGTCATCGATCCCAGTTGTAAGAGCAACAACAATACTTATAGTTGATCTACGACTTCTAGTTGATCATTTGGAAAAGTGTCAGAAGGTAGATTTTTTCTGATGAATCATCTGTTGAACTGCATCCCAATCATCACAAATACTGCAGAAGACCTATTGGAACCTGCATAGACTCAAGATTCTTACAGAAATCAGTTAAGTTTGGTGAAGGATAAATCATGGCTTGGGGTTACATTCAGTATGGGGGCATGTGAGAGATCTGCAGAGTGGATAGCAACATCAACAGCCTGAGGTATCAAGACATTTGTGCTGCCCATTACATTACAAACCACTGGAGAGGGCAAATTCTTCAGCAGGACAGCGCTCCTTCTCATACTTCAGCCTCCAAAGTTCCTGAAAGCAAAAAAGGTCAAAGTGGTCCGGGATTGGCCAGCCCAGTCACCAGATATGAACATTATTGAGCATGTCTGGGGTAAGATAAAGGAGTAGGCATTAAAGATGAATCCAAAGAATCTTAATGAATTCTGGGAGTCCTGCAAGAACGCTTTCTTTGCCGGATGATTTTATTAATAAATGATTTGAGTCATTGCAGAGATGTATGGATGCAGTCCTCCAAACAAATGGGGGTCATACACAATATTAAATCTTTTTTTCCACTGCACCATGATTTTATATTCTATACTGTATATTATTTCTGTTAAGTGATAAGACTTTTGCAAAGTCAGACCTAACTGTCCTAATTAAATAATAAAAAATCAAAGCATGATCATATTTTAATTTGGTAAAATAAAAAATCTAGATCCCTTTGCCTTTTATATTAGCCACTTATGATACCAAATGATCAACTAGAAGTCAATTTATTATTTGTTGTTCCTAAAACTTAGATAGACGACCAGACTTTTGTCTACTATGGTGATAGTTATACATCATGACATCACTGTTTTGCAGATATACTTAAAGCTGTCGGTTACTGTCAACATGAAATTGCATTCACAATCTATGTTACATGATAGGTACGTTCACACCAGGGAAACTAGAAGTATCCACTTGCAGTGCAGATAGGGGAACTATAATGGTTTTAATTTTGAGTATGCCATTTGGGGGAACTAAATTAGTTCCTACTTTAGAGTACACTAGTAAGAGACACACTGTTTTCCTCTGTTTTTTACATGAGTTGCTTTTTGAATGTTTTTTCATGATCCCGTTTTACATGTTATAGCACATAATTCGATTAACATCATTGTGTCACCACAATATCTCTGATTTCCTCCAGAGTTACATGTAAGTTCAGGTGTTTTATTTTTAATTTGTCAATTTTAACAGCAGTTTGGCACTTTTACTTTCATTCAGAAACATTTCAAACATGCCTCGAGATATTGGATGCTAGTATGAACTGCTGGAAGAGTGTTGTTTTAATGGAATTTGATACAAAACAACCTCTGCATTTCACGTTGCAGGTGTCTGTGGTCCTTCGCTGACTTGGTAGGTGCAGAGAATAGTGTCAAACAGCCCTGTGTGTGCATAGACTATCCTGTCGCAAAATGTGGCGAAAATTCTACACAATGGTAATAGTTTGCTTAAGGTGTTTACATGTCTGTACTGCACTTTAATAATGCAACTAAAATCGGCATACTCCACATTTTAATTAATTAATTTGACATCTTTAGTTCGATTATGACCTTAATTGGATTAAGTTATTAAAAAATTGCTATTTACATGGTAGACTCTTAAGCCGCCTTTCCACTGCATATGACAAACGACAAGCGACAGACAGGAAGTCAAACTAAAGACTATGGGTGGTTGTGCTTTTTTGTACAGTGTGTACGAATGGTCTACACCTCAGCATCAGGAATGCCGCTTTTCTGCACTGTTTTAAGACAATTCTCAAGACTCACCTTTTTATCATTGCATTTAACTTACATTGATTATTTTTTGTTAATCATCCAGTTGTATTGAATTGTTCATATTTAATTGTTTTATTGTGGTCTTTTTTACTGTTTTTATTGTTCTGCTTTGTTTGCCTTGTAGCGCTTTGGGTCAGAGAAAAGCGCACTATAAATAAAATATATTATTATTATTCATTTGCAATAGAGAGTAGTCCGGGAGCTGCATGGAGTTCAAAAACATCATTAAAATTTGGATCCGATTTGAGCTGTGGATACGTTGAAATATTTGAACTGCGACTAGACTGTATGCGACCGGCTGACTGGATGTGATGTATTCCAGTGTTAGCAGGTCCGTGTGCCTGAGATGAGAATTAATAGATTTTTTTTTGTTATTTTTTTAATCAGAAAAAAGTTTATATTAAAAACATTTATATTCATAAATGAGTAAAAAAAAAAAAAAAAAAAAAA
>CAIGQZ010032903.1:1280197-1334272 GCA_903798205.1 Danio tinwini | reverse complement strand
TAATAAAAAATATTTTATTTATGTTGTCTCCACATTCCCTCCAAAATTTTTAGCGGTCTATGAGTTTCTAGTATTCATTTATTCATTCAACCATGGTGAATGCACATAGAATAAAGGCTCTTTTTGCACTCCTTTATTTCAGACACCACGAGAATCAGCTTCTTTCCCAAGGTGCACGACAAAACTGAAAATTCTGTGCGACTGCCACAAGGGGGCGTATTCCAACAGTCGTGTCCAAATGTCATGTGCAGTGGAAAAATGGCTTTAATCAGAGTATTGTCCTAATCATATAGAAATGATTGGTTTATTGGTGTCCATTTAAACGTACTCAGTGTTTCTCAACCACGTTCCTAGAGGACCACCAACACTGCATGTTCTGGATGTCTCCTTTTTCTGTCACACCCATTACAGGTCTTTCAGTCTCTGCTAATGAGCTAATGATCTGAATCAGGTGTGTTTGGTTAAGGAGAAAATGTGCAGAGCAGGTGGTCCTCCAGGAACATGGTTGAGAAACACTGGTTTATTCAATCATACATTCATTTTCATTTTGGCTGAGTTCCTTTATTAATCAGTGGTTGCCACCACAGAATGAATCGCACACTGGTTTATTACACTATGAAAATATTGGAAACAGCAGTCACTGGTAGTTGGGTAAAATTATAATATCACTTGTTTAGTCTTGTGTCGTGTTGTTGACATTAGCTGAAAGGAAAAGAAATCTGCCACAGACATAACATTTTGATGGATTTGACCATTCTTCTGAATAGCGTGCACCCATATGACCTGAAAATGTGGATTGATAAAGTAAATTGTGACCATTTTGATTTCACGTTGACTTTAATATCCTTCCATTCCTGACTCCGAACCAAAACACTGCAGTTGTGATCAATCATTTCCTTTATTACTGCTTTATTTCAAATCTGCCGATCAGCTTGCACAATCATTTTGTGAAGAAGACAAAGAGTGCATCGTTGGCATTCTTAAAACTGACTTTATTTGTCTAAATCTTTAAATATTCTCTGACTATTATCTTTATTGATGTAAACTACTGTATTTAAAAGGTGTGCTTTTTTTCTACAGCATGTATCAAGCTGAGACTGCTGTTTTCATTAAGAGGTCACGTACACAATGTTGCAGGCCTAAGTGGTGAGTGACGGGGCCTAAGACTCTATGGATGTGATCGGCTGAGCAATAACAGTCCTGGTAAAGAGGAGCTGATGCGAGGCTGTGATGGAGATGAAGGAGCAAAAGCGAGCGAAAGTGAGAGACCCGGCGACGGGTGCTCGGAGTAGGCAGAAGAGACAGGCACTAGGTGCTCTGAGAGAGACTTGAAGGGTTGAACTGTTCAGCTGTGCCAAACGCACTCCGGCGGACGCCTTCAAATATGAAACACTTAAGTTTTGGACCCAGAACAGCACAATTTCACAACAAAAAGTGGATCCAAACAAAAGGCAACATTTACAGTAATATTCCCAGTGAGGCTAGCATGACTTCGGTAAGCTGAATGAAATAAAACTGGAGATGAGCAACTGGCTTGCATGAATCTGGAGGCTAAAGTACATGCATGTCAGCTCTTGGGGATTCTGAAATGAGGTGAAACCTACATTATTATAGATGTTTCAAGGATCTACTTCCGTTTCTAGCTAACCGACACAGGGATTAATAATTGTGACAATGCAAAGAAAAACTTGTATACATTATATCATCACGTCTGGATATGTTTTGCATAAATTAATATCGTCAGGTAAAGAAATGCTTTTCGGTTCAACTATTTTAAGGGCAAATTAGTTGTTTTCTTGGTTGGCTGAAATTCTTTAAAGCCCTTGTATGCTTTTTATCTGAAAACCAAAAGCCCTTGGAGTTTATATTCATAATAACTAAGCAACTAAAGTACAGTATACGTTTATATTTTGTAGTCCAGTATAGCATGGCCGTAGCATTAATGTAGATAGTAGATGAGTAGTATATATATATTGTGAAAGAGTTGCTGCATGTTCATAAGCATTCGTAGCGTTTGTTGTTGTGTTGTTTGTGTGTTTGGACTGGAACCTGAATATCCCATCAGTCCATTTGGAGGCTTGTCTTTTAATGATATGTGAATGGTTCAAATACACTGGGCAGTTCCTTTTGTTTTCATAATGTTCCAACATTTATATATATATATATATATATATATAAACTCTTGATGGTAAATGTATGAACAATATTTTCTCTAAAAATACTTCAACTATACACAATTAAGAAATTTACATTTGGCAGCCAACTGCTTTTCTTTCGATAACAGATGAAAAAAAATGAACACAATATCCATATTAATATGCATAAGGGCCTCCGATAAACCTAATATTAAGGTATTTTAATATATATATTAATAATATCTCATTGTAAATCACAAAAAAACCCTTCTCTTAGAATATTTAAAATGAAACAAATGTAATACCAAAAACCTTTGGTGGGCTAAAAGATCATTTTAATAACAAGCATTTTAACCCTGTTATAAAACTTTATGCAGGGGAATCTGGGGCTGTTTGCAATGGAAACAATGGGAGTAAACGTATAAAAAAAAAGAAAGGATCTGTGTGAATGGCATGCAAGGCCCGACCAAGTGGGCAGCGTGTAGGTGGGATGAGTGGGGTGATCAGCATGAGAAGGTGGCACAAGTTTCCAACCAGGGGAGAAAAACCAACAATGTATACAATCTTGTGAGCGTGAGGCGCCACTCACCAGCTATGGGCTACTGAGCTGTGCATAAGGCGAGTATTGGGACAGCCTTTCGGTTCGTCTGTCAGATGTGTTACAATCCTCCCCCTCAGAGGGCTTCATCACAGTTTCGCTGGGCTACCTTGAGGATCTCCACTGGACATCGAGGAGAGGACTAGCATTCTACTCCAGTAGCCCTTAGGGGGAGGGATCTATGTTGTGTGCGTGTGTGAGTCAAGTGGAACGACAGAAAAACAGTGACTGAAAAATGAGGATTAAAAGGAAGCACCAATGATCTAACAATTACCATCTATATTTATATATACTGTTATAGAAAGAGGGTTATAGCCCTGCAGGCCTCGAGTGAATTCATCTTCCAGCTCAAGTCTGTGGTCTTGGCACTTTCTCTGTGCTTATACTCTCTTTCAGACTGGAGTGGTCCTCCTGTTGGCCGCATCTTTGAAGTCCTTAGCGTTGGAGTTGTGCGCCTGCAAAAACTCCCTCTCGGAGTTGAGCAAGGCACCCATTGCTGCCTTGGAGGGATCCCTGGATAGGGTGTACATGGAGATGTCTGCGGCGGCGGGGCCTGTGTAGCCGCTTTTTCCCATGGGTGAAGCATCACGAGAGGCAGGTTCGCTGGAGCGGCAGCTGGAGCGCCGGCGGAATCGGTAGCGGTAGCTGGGGATGCGACTGAACGCCGACTTTTTGATCAGCTCGGTGCGAGACTTGGCACGCAGCTTTCTGTGTTTTTCGATGAACATGTGCACGGCGAGCACACCCACCATCTCGGCCATTATGAAGGACAGGGCGCCGAAATAGAAAGACCATCCGTATGAGTAGCTCTTCTTGGAGTCACTCTGCCCGGGGTCACCCGAATTGGCGGATATGTACACGATAATACCGATGATGTTACTTAGGCCTGCATGAAGAGAAGAGGGCGAGAGAGAAAGAGAGAAAGTTATGGCTCAGCACGCAGCTGTGGCTCATCATTCCGTATCATTACACAAGAATGCATCGCTTATCAGCCATGTGGAAAACAAAGAACAATTGAAACATTTTAATTAGCTTTTTTATCATCGCCATCATATTGAAGGGTAAATAATTACCCGTTTGCCATCGAACATTTAGATCATAACCAATAGGAAGAGGCGATTGTTGTGTACAAAAGCGACGCTCAGTCATCAGCGGTGCCTGCACAGCAATCATGAGGATTGATTCATCATGATTCATTTGTAACAGAGGGAGTCAGGCTCATTTGTGTGCTTGTGATGTCCTAATGGGCTCTTCTCTAAATATTTGACCAATGCCGTTCTGTTTGAGGATCCCCCGTCTGTTACCCTTTTTCCAGGCCAGAGCTACAGCAGTGGGTCAATATGCTGGCCTGCTGTTTGTTTACACTGCTCTTGCCGGCCCATTCATTTCCTTTGTCAATAATCAGAGTTAATCTGGGAAGTCAACACAAATCTGCAGGGTCTACAGGGAGGACGGCACCCGTAACTGTCTGTGAACCAATCCATTCTCAACATGCTGTAACCCAATCAGGGGTGGACTTAATAATTTAGGGGACTCAAGCAATTTCATGCATTAAAATTATTTTTCTCTATAAATATTTCTTTCCTCTGTAGATTTGTTTTTATTTAATTTTTTGTAAATAAACTGCACGTAAAAAATATATTTTAAGTGGAACCTTTACCTTCCTAATGTAAATACAATAAACAACTTCACAAACTAACTATTTGTACAGTTAATTAGCCATATTTGTGATTAGATTTTATTTTTTGCATGTGCAGCACGAAAGAAATGTTCCACTATTTATGGGGGCTCCAGGATTTAAAAAGAAGTAATACCATTAAAATCGTAATTGTTATAGATAGATTTTACAACATTCACTTATTTATTTTCTTTTTGGCTTAGTCACTTTATTAATCCGTGGTCGCCACAGCAGTATGAACCGTCAACATATCCAGCACGTTTTTTACGCAGCAGATGCCCTTCCAGCCACAACCCATCTCTGGGAAACATCCACACACATTCATACACAATGGACAATTTAGCCTACCCAATTCACCTGTACCGCATGTCTTTGGACTGTGGGGGAAACCGGAGCACCCGGAGGAAACCCACGCGAACGCAGGGAGAACATGCAAACTCCACACAGAAACGCCAACTGACCCAGCAGAGGCTCGAATCAGCTGATAAAAGAGCTATATGATTAATATAGGCTTCTTGCCATTGGTCGTGGGCCCACTAATTCCCTGGGGCCCTAAGTGGCTGCTTACCTCGCTTATTGTTTAAAGAACCCCTATTATGGGATTTTGTAAATGACCTTCCATGTAGTGTGTAACACAGCTCTAAGTGAAGTGAAATATCCAGCTAAGACTTATCTCTGAAAGTGTGCCGTGTGTAAAACTATTGATTCATCTACAAAAGAGTCGACTCAAAGTGGTTCAAATGAATCATCTTGGTAACAAATCTTTAGTCGTGTTGGCATGACATTGATACGGAACTCAAGCTCTGTCCATTTGTTGTGCACACAAACCCCGGGAAAATTATACCCCTGGCCACAAACACTGGAGAAAAAAAAAGACAAAGACAAACACTGAAGCAGATCCTGGTTGAATCATGTCGCGAAGACACTGCACTCTGAAATTTGAGGGAAAGTTTGTGTTATTTTCCCTACCCAAAGATGAGGCTGTGAAGAATCAGTGGTTGAAGTTTATATTTGCAAAAATACCTCAGCATTATAGCCCCAGCCTTGTGCTGTGTTCCCATCATTTTTCGGATGAGTGCTTCAGCAATCCACATGCTTACAACGGAGGATTCATCGGCCGTTTGTTAAATGAAGGATCAGAAAAGACTATTGATGTATGGGACTTTGTCAGAGCTTGACAGGTACTTTACAGTACACAGTTCATGGATCAGTTCCATTTTCCATTTCACAAGTGTAAGTAACTTAAGTGACTCCGATTAAAATGGTTGCCTCCCTTGTTTTCTCTAGCTTGCAAATTATGTATAGTGTATCTGGTTAACTCTTTATATTCTCAGATCACATCTAAAGCCATGCTGAAAACGTGGCGCGTACTGCTTTGTTTACAGATTTAAATGCATTTGTGAGCTTGCGATCCTCTGCCAATTGTCGTTGCTATGGACACCATCAGCTTTTCCTACACACGTGCGGCGGTCAGATTTCAAAATAGTTCAGCTTTTGCCACTGTGTGGATTAATACTGAATGTGTGTCACTGTTTTTACTTATGGTTAAGAATGGAACATTATGCTGGTGTTAAACAGCATTGCTTTATTGCACTCCTGCACTGGGCTCACACATACACTCTGCACTCTGACTACTTTAGCAATGTTGATAAGCCGTGGTGGGCATTTTTCTCTGTCTCACACTGAACACAGTCGACCAAATGCTATAGACAGGGTCATCGGACCAATCAGCGCAGTATAGCATCGCACCAAGGAGAGGTTTGGAAACAAATGAATCTCTGAACGTATCATAAGGGAGTCGTTGGGATAATTAGGTCAAATAAATGCATTATAAGACAATGAAAGTGTTTTTTGACCTTGCATGCATATCAGACTATTGTTGGAGACCCCCTAAACAAATATATGACCTTTTTAAATGCTTAATAGGCTCTTTACAGCCGCCCCTGAACTCAATGGTATTAGAAGTCACCATGGAGACCTAAAATCAAATCCTTACTTAAACACTATATATTTTATATTCAATGTAATTATTTACTCATTTAATTTTCATTTATTTACATATTATACATTTCAGTTTTACTGTAAAAAGCAAGTTTCCTAAAACAAAATCTATAAAAATCTAAATTTTTTTGTTGTTGCAAGCAAAATAAATATCTCCATGTCAAAAGTGGAAAACAACCAGCATCTCTGGCAAGAAAAGATTTAGATTTTAAATGGTCATGTGAAAAGCACAAAATAATAACTCTCAAGTGCTCAGTCTGTCCACGCTGGATTCGCTGTAGTTAGAATATTTTTAAAAGGATAGTATTAATAGGATTAAAGGTCCTTATGTAAGTTTTTGACTCTTCTAAAGCATAAAAATACCATAATATGTTTGCTGATATTTAAGAAACATGCCAAGTGAACATTCTTGTTTATCTGAAAAATAATGCTAAAGTCAGATATTCTGCTTTGAAAATGTGTTTTCTGTGCCAAAATATCTGTCTTTGTTTTGGTAATTTTAACCCGCCTATTGCCAGTTTAGCCTATTATATTTCAGCACCCCGGGTAGCCTTGATAGAAAAACGCATATTTCATTCATTCAGTCAGAAAGGCTCTCAAAGCATGCGTCCGTGACCGAAATGCAACCTCCTTTGGACAGTAGCAGACTCCGAAATAAGAGTCAGATTCACAGTATTAGTAAGCAAATAATATAAATATTGTAACCCTGTGTCCTAACAACATGCTTTGTGACGAGATTCGTCTCTTCGTGACGCAGTGATAAGCAATTTGGCTGTTTGCAACAGACGCAACACGACAGAAATTTAAACAGCCATTCAGGAGCACAGAATATGCACTCACTTACAAAATGGTTTATAATCTATTTAATACATATTAGACCTCTTTAACATTATTAAATGCACATGCTGAACCACTATGTGTTGGTCTGCATTAGTTCTAAAGTTCAATTTCAGAGGGTTTATTTTATTTTCAAGATCTGAGGTGAACTATCTGCTGCTACTTTCAGTATGGCAATGGCATTGAAACTTACATTGTTAGCATTTAACACTGACTAAAGCACATGAGGTGTACCTGAGGTGATCATTGTCAGTTTTCTGTTGTTCACCTGTGAGAAATAGAAGCTGTTTGTAATATATAAATTCGAGGTGTTGTTTAGGACAAAAACTCCTTTTAATATGGAGAATATTTCTTCTATTGGGTGCCGTTGCTTTTATTCAGAACACGATTTAAGCACTCGCTCCTGTCCTCAATCTGGCAACCTGCGCTTGTGTTTTTTTTTGATTTAGGAGTGCAGTACCTAGTTCAACCACTGGGTGTCAAACTTACATACTGCACCTTTAAAAAAAGGGGGGGGGGGGGATTAATCTGTTATAGGTCTTGAATTTCTGTTTATTTTCGATGAATCACCCAGCCCTACTCTATCCTGCGATTGAACAATTGACTGTGGTTCAAAAAATGCCACAAACATAAACAAACTGAACTTGCTAGCAGTGATGCAGTGGGTTTAATCTCTTACCAGCAGAGACAAAGAAGATTCCGGCACTTAGGATGACATTGTGTCTGCTCCTGTAAAACTCGCTAGCGGCCACACACAAACCTCCCATGAACAGGAGCCCAACGCTCATGATGGGAAAGATGCTGGACGCTCTCACTGCTCCTGAGGGACATACAAGCAAACCCAAACACATTAGTAACACTGCAAACAGCAAAGAGAAAACTAGCTGTACACGGGGTCAGAAAACAGTTTTATGTGAATGACATCTTACATAAGGGTTCATTTATGTTTAAATAGATTCTTTTTAAAAGAAAACTGCAATCGTGTGTCAGGAACTATATTTTACCCACGTCATACTCTTCCTGAACTCTCTCCACTCACTCACTGTTCTGGCCAGAATCAAATTTTCTTTTGTAAGTCACTTAGGATAAAACAATAAATATTTCATATCTAGCAAAATGGTGCCACTCAAAGAATTGGCTTGAAATTAAATTAACATTTGTTCCTTTAACATATTTATTAGCAGTGCTGGGTACATGCAATCTGGTTTACTTAAACATACTCTAAAATGTCTATGAAATTAGGCTACATTTTAAAATGCTCACAATCAGACTGCAGTTATGGATTGCAAATTGTTTACACAATGACAGTCCACTTTATATCATATATCTATCAGGCAGGGAAGATCACAGATTTTTTATGTGGCAATTTTAAAATGGAAAGACAGTTCACCAGAAGCGCTGAAGCTGGCTGAAATTAAGGGCTCTATTTTAATGATCTAGGCGCAAAGTCTAAAGCACAGGACAAAAGAAATGCTATTTGCGCAGCGGTGCATGGTCTAACAGGGTTTTGGTTATTCTCTTAATGAGTTATGGATGTGTTTTGAAAATAACGTGCATTAAATCAATCAGTCTCATCTCCCATTCCCTTTAAGAGTCAGTTGTGTCGCACCATGGCACATTTGCTATTTACATGACAAACTTTCTAAGTGGAAAAACTGAAAGCTTCACTAGCTAGAGAACAGTTTAGCAGACCATCTGCAGCGAGGATAAAGAATGAGCTCTTTACAAATAAAACACAATTTCATTTGTTAAATGCAAAGATTTGTTTCAAAACTATTTTTAAATTCAGATCTAATTTCCAGCAAACAAATAATGCACAATAATAACAAAGTGTGGTCAAAAAAATAAGTTAAATCCAAACAGATGTCCTATTCTTATGCCCCATATGGTCCAAAGCCCAACAGGTGGACAAATCTAAGCTTGTTTTTATTAAAACAAATATAAATATGCATATAATAAATAATACTGCTAATAATAATAACAACATACAAATGCAAATTGTCATGAAAAAACTGAAAACAGTACAGAATGTGCTCAGCTTGCCAAATTAACATAAATCTTTGATTGCTAGCAGTGCGAGTTTCAACATTTAAAGGCTTAACTAGGTTAATTAGTTTAACTAGGCAGGTTAGGGTAATTAGGCAAGTCAATGTATAATGATGGCTTGTTCTGTAGACTATCAAAAAAAAAATTACCTTAAAGGGGCTAATAATTTTGACCTTAAAATTGTTCTTAAAAAATTAAAAACTGCTTTTATTCTAACCGAAATAAACAAAAAAAAATTCTCCAGAAGAAAAAATATTATTCACTTAATAATTATTTATTATTTTAAAATATCCTTTACAAATATTATTGAGAATATTCCATACAAAATCACTAAGCAAACACATATTCTGATCTCAAATACACTGTAAAAAATGCAGGGTTCCACACAATTCATTCATGTTGTCCCAACAATAACTGATTAAGTTAACAACACTTTTAACACATTTATGTGGATTGAACATAAAAAAATTTAGTTGTCCCAATAAAATCTCAAGAATTGTGTTGTTTCAGCTCATTTTATATAAGTAGTTTGAACGAGCAAAAAAATAATAATTTTTTAGTGTATAAATCATATAAATTGTTAATGGTTGTAGGCCTAATTTACAGTAGGCTACTTATTAAGAAATGGAAAAAATCATATTTAATAATAATAATAATAACAACAATAGTAATAATAATAATAATAATAATAAAAATAATAATAATTATTATTATTATTAATTAAATTATTAATTATTATTATTAAAGAGGATATTATTTAATTTTTATTTAATTTTTTTGAAAAGTCTACTTTTACAATTTGACATTCAAACCACTGCAGAAATCTTCTAACCAACAGATACATTTCTTAATAAATAACCTACTATAAATTAAAACTATATATTTTTGTTTTCACAAGCTTTTGAGATGTAACGTAAATTACACTTTTCAATAATAGGTCACCTATAGCTTTCATCATGAGCCACGGCTGCGTTTAAAATTTCATAAATGTTTTCAAAGTGCACTATGAAGGCATCTGTCAATATAAAGATCGCTAAAACTGAACTGTAAAAATGCTTTGAAATCAAATTACACGGAAGAGAGATGACCTTAATGTTTTTTTTTATCATTCCAAGTTTAAATGTTAGAATGTTCTATATAAATAGGGCATAGGGGGGATAACTAGTAATAGAACACAGCCAGGAACTATGCTTATAACTACAGCTTTAGAGGTGTAGTTGGAAACATACAAGTTCGTGATGCAGTTTGCAAATGTTTATCGGAACGATGGATTTGGGAAATGCCAAACCGGCTAACGATAGTTTTCAAAAAAGCACGAGATCTTCTACTTCAACCATAAAACAACCATTTTTTAATGTTTTAACAAAACTTTTTGGGTGAACCATGCCTTTAATGTTGAAGTATTCCCATTTAAAACAGACTCTCATTATTTATTTCTCAAATACACAATGAAAGAAAATAAATCTATGAATTTCAACACATAAGTTGAATATGTAAATATAAATATAGTTCCTCAACTTAATTACTACACTTGCATTACATTTCAAAAATAGATATGAATCCTTTGCTTAATTACTGAATTTGATTACATTGCAAAAGAAAAAGAAAAAAAAAGCTGTGATCTGAAAGATGTGCTGGTGTATCGATATAATGACAAACTTAGTGAAGCATCCCTAAGATTTACTAACGTAATAACCTTTTTATGGTACACACAGGTTGTTGTTTTTTTTTTTTTGGATTTATAGCATAATCAGACTCTCTCTTATCCACTCCTCTCCTCTCTTGGATATCAAAAGAGTGAAAAACAGATAGAGAGGAATTTGGTCTAATAACCCGGCATTTGAAGGCTCCATCCCAAGTGAGTCATCTGATGGCGCTCTGCAGAACGAATGTCTCCTCAAGGCGCTGTGTTTAGTTAAGTCTTCACAGATTTGAGCACTGCAACAGACAGCATCTGTCCAAAATGCCTCGTACTTTCTACCAATTATTTGCGGACAGTTCTGGATCAGAAAATGCAGCACACAAGGGGCTTCACAGACCGGCTGAACTCCTCGCTCTTTCGCTCTGCCTCAGATCAAGCTTGATCAGCCTCTTCAGAAACAGGATAAAAGCTAAAGGAGGGGCGTCTGAAGTGTCAGGATCAATGTCAATAGCCTAGTTGACT
Organism: Danio tinwini; assembly: GCA_903798205.1. Taxonomy (NCBI): domain Eukaryota; kingdom Metazoa; phylum Chordata; class Actinopteri; order Cypriniformes; family Danionidae; genus Danio; species Danio tinwini. The sequence goes on along the minus strand of CAIGQZ010032903.1, from coordinate 1,322,813 downwards.
GCCCTTATCAGTACGCTATTGCTATGCATACCGCAGCGCTGCAGCATTTGCCCTTCCTAACGCTTCTCCTCTAAGAAATAAATATTTTGGGACAAGAGGGGAAATAAGAAATAACCAGTGAATGTGAATATATCAGCCTTTTACATTCTCCTTCATCTCATGCACGTAAAAGTGATAGTGATATACAATACATCACTAACAGGTATCTAAATCAAATCTTAATTAAAACAATGCAAATCACTAAAGCACTCATGCAAAAACATTATGTCACATATTGGCGGCCTTGGGTCTCAGGTAATTTAAAATAAATGAGCTTTTTCTAAACAGACCTGATAAGACTAGGAAAGTTATAGAACATAATGAGGTTACACTGATCTTCTCTAAATGATGAGTGATTGACATTTAAACATATTAGCATGTGTGTGAATGTTTGTGTTAAAGGGATAGTCCACCTAAATTCCGTCATCATTTACTCTCCCTTTACTTGTTTCAAATGTTTATGATTGTTTATCATCGTTTATGATGACGTTTATAATCCAACATTCTTCAAAATATCTTCTTTTGTATCAACAGAAAAAAGAAACTCCCCTTTTGGAACCACTTAAGGGTGAGGATATTTGGGTAAACTATCCCTTACTTGTTTTGGAATAGGGACAGACATTTTAAACCTTGCACATAGACATTCATCATATACAGTGCTCAATATATCTGAGTACACCCCTCACAAGTCTATCTTTTAAATTAATATTTTTTATAGGAAGCTATATAATATTATACTTGTGCATATACATTAGATTAGTCAGTACTGAAGCCAAATTTGGAGCTTATCTAACAACATAACTTACGATAACAGTCCACAACTAGGACACCTACATTTATATGTTATAGAAAATTTGGAATATTAATTTAGAAAAGAGGAAAAATCAAGAGAAGCAAAACAAAATAAAAAAATTTGTACATTTTTTTTGTTGCAATATTAAGCTTGAATTTAATTGTATTATCTTTCAATTTCTAAAAATGTTTTGTGACTAAAATATAATTTTAATAAATATATATGTTTAATAAATCTGTTTTGTTTAAATGCACCAAAATACATTGCCTATATTCACAGAGAAATGCATAAAAATATTCATTTTCAAATCGGGGTGTACTCAGTTATGCTGAGCAAAATTCATCACGAAAAATGTTTTAATCAACTTAAGCTGGGCATTTTTTGTATGCAGAAGCTCTTTGCATAAGATGAGGTAAATATAGTACAACATTTGTGAATCCATAATTATTAGGCTGTTGATTTTATTTTTACTGAGCTATCATGTTTATTTTTCCAATCTGGTCTCAATTGAAAGCAGAACTCAAAAACAACTTGTACCCATCAGGCAGGCAATAATAACATCAAGTAGTAGTTCATAAAAAATGAAAGGAATAGAACTGTGGTCAAATCAGTCAGCAGGACTTTTTCTCATGGACGGTGGGGCTTCAGGCTGTGCACACGTCAATTCTGTTTACATTAGGGTCTAGTCGGGTTTGAAAATAAATGCTCTTGGCTCAGGTCGGACATGGGTTTAATTTTCTCAGGTCTTTCTCAGGTCAGTTTTTTGCTTTTAAAAATATTTTACACATCAGTCGTTTACACAAGAAGTGAGCCTGGTCTGCCTCAGGTACAGATTTTAAACACAGCAAAAATTCTAGTGTTAAATATACATTGTGTGTTTTTTTTTTTTTTTTTGGTGTTGTTCAGTATTAAAACTGGAGTACATTTTAATCCATGAGTGTGAAAGAGCATAAATTTAAGTTTTTTTCAGTGTTAAACTTTTAACCCAATATGCAGTGTATTTCCCACTAGTGATGGGAAGTCCAGTTTTTATACTCATATCGCTTCTTTAAGACAAGCAAAACAGTGATCCAACCAGTATGTTTTACTTAAACTTGAAACATGTCTTGTTGCATTTTAAAATGCGAAGAGTTGAATGTATTGAAATTATTTCTGAAAAGATTAATGAACATTTAATAAATTACAACTATTTTAAACATATTTGATCACTGTTATCTCTCACACACAACAATTGATTATATTTGAAAAAAAGGTAATATATTACCACTTTGAAGGGTAACACACGCTCCAGTTCGATGTAAAAATGAACTCTTACTGTGTTAAAATGAACTCTGAGAGTAATGTACAAATTTCACACTTTAGAAAATGGAGGGAGTCATATGTACACCAAAGGAGTGTTAAGGTAAACTCAAATTGAGTTACATGTACGCTGATTATTTTGCTGTGAAGGGATAGTTCACCCTTATTTACTCTAGTTTCTTTGTTTCATAAAAACAAAAGTTATTTTGAAAAATGTTGGAAACCTGTAACCACTGATTTCCACAGAATTTGTTTTGGTCACACTTTATTTTGATCGTCCGTTACTTGCATCTAATTCTCATTAGATTCTAAGTAGACTGTTGTACTTGCAAAGTTTCTTATAGTCAGTTAAATGTCTGTTGAAGAAGCAGTACCAACAGATTAAGCAGACAGTCTACTAATACTCAAACGGACCACCAAAATAAAGGGTTACCTTTGTTTTTCTTACTATGGAAGTCAACAGGTTTTCATCTTTTAAAAAACAATCTTATTTTTAACCTCATAAAGATTTAGAACCACTTGAGGGTGCATAAATAGTGAGTAAATTTCATTTTTGTGTGAACTGTTCCTTTAAGACAGGTGAAAACCTCTACTGCAAACCATGTTGGTTAGAACTTAGTGATGTCATGCAGTTGGTGGAGTGATAACTTCTGTTAATTAAACAATTCAAGATAAAAATAATTGTAGATCATTGCTGTAAATTATTGCATGAAGTACTGCTTTGCTATTTTTGTTCACGGTTATTTTTCTGATTACCATAAGACACGTGAAAACATATGCACACTTCAGAACATGTTTTAATATTCCTAGCAAACTGAATGATTTTTTATGTATGAGATGAAAGCTGTAGATTGTAATGCATGTAAGCTTGTTGTTTTGCTCTTGTGCATGATCTATTTAAGTGCATTAGTCATTCTAAGCAGAAATTATGCTTCTAACTACAAGTCAAGAGCTATAATTAAAAGTTTGCAAAAGTTTGTTGGAACTATAGATTCAGGAAACAGCACTTACAACCTTATTATTGCATTATACACTCACCGGCCACTTTATTAGGTACACCTTACTATTACCTGGTTAGACCCCCTTTTGCCCTCAGAACTGCCTTAATCCTTTGTGGCATAGATTTAACAAGGTACTCGAAATATACCTCAGAAATTTTGGTCCATATTGGCATGATAGCATCACGCAGTTGCTGCAGATTTGTCGGCTGCACATCCATGATGCGAATCTCCCGTTCCACCACATCCCAAAAGTGCTCTATTGGATTGAGATCTGGTGACTGTGGAGGCCATTTGAGTACAGTGAACATTTGAGTACAGTGAACAACACAGAGTACATTGTCATGTTCAAGAGACTAGTCAACTAAGATGATTCGCACTTTATGACATGGCTCGTTATCTTGCTGAAAATAGCTATCAGAAGATGGGTATACTGTGGTCATAAGGGAATGGACATGGTCAGCAACAATACTCAGATAGGCTGTGGCCTTGATACAATGCTCAATTGGCACTAATGGGCCCAAAGTGTGCCAAGAAAATATTCCCCACACCATTACACCACCACAACCAGCCTGGATCTATACTTTCATGTTGTTGATGCCAAAAATTCTGACCCTATTATCCAAATGTTGCAGCAGAAATCAATACTCATCAGACAGGGCAACGTTTTTCCAAACGTCTATTGTCCAATTTGGTGAGTCTATGTAAATTGTAACCTCAGTTTCCTGTTCTTAGCTGACAGGAGTGGCACCCGGTGTAGTCTTCTGCTGCTGTAGCCCACCTGCCTCAAGGTTGGACATGTTGTGCATTCAGAGATGCTCTTCTGTATACCTCGGTTGTAGTGAGTGGTTATTTGAGTTACTGTTGCCTTTCTATTAGCTGGAGCCAGTCTGGCCATTCTCCTCTGACATCAACAAGGCATTTGCGCCCACAGAACTGCTGCTCACTGGATATTTACTATTTTTTGGACCATTCTTTGTAAACCCTAGAGATGGTTGTGCGTGAAAATCCCAGTAGATCAGCAGTTTCTGAAATGCCACGTTCCAAGTCATTTAAATCACTTTCTTCCCCATTCTGATGCTCGGTTTGAACTGCAGCAGATCGTCTTGACCCTGTTTACATGCCTAAATGCATTGAGATGCTGCCATGTGATTGGCTGATTAGAAATTTGCGTTAACGAGCAGTTGGACCTTGGTACCTAATGAAGTGACTGGTGAGTGTATTCTAATTAATTCACAACATTCCAACCAATTAAACTAGCAACACATCATGGTTCTACAAATCATACATATAAATGAAGAGTTCAGATGCCATCTATCAATTTCTTTTAAAAAGAGAATTTTTTTCCCAGCCTCCTGTGGCAAATCATGCCTTAATTTCATTGCCTTTAATGAAATAACTAATCATAATCATAGGAGTCTGAGAAAATGAAAATATAATAGAAGAAGTTTGGCCAGAGGAAAAATGGTCGTAGCCAACAGAGACTGGTTTCTCTCTAGGTTTTTTTTTTTTCTTCACTTCGTTAATTGGTGAAGTTTGTTCCTCCCCACTGTAGACACTGGCTTGCTTGGATGGGACTTGTGGAGCTGTGCATCAATGGATTTGCTCTTCTTGTTTGGACTTCCAGCAGTAAAATTTAAACCACACTGAACTAAACTAAACAGAACTTCAACTCTGAAAACTGGACTGACACAGTTTCAGTTTTCCAGAACTTCTATGTTAAGCTGCTTTGACACAATCTACATCGTAAAAGCGCTGTAGAAATAACATGAATTTAATTGAATTGAAGAAAATTTCAGGTTGCACTTTTCATATATACACAGTTGAAGATATGTTGTAATATTTATTACGATAATTATTATGATTGTCTTGCATTAATTATGCAACATTATTACCCTAATGTAAAATTTTAATTCCTTTTCAACTTTTTCCCAAATGATGTTTAAAGAAGCAAGGGCATTTTCACAGTATTTCCTATTATATTTGTCTTTTGGTGAAATGCTTAATTATTTTAATTTGGCTGTAATAAGCAATCAACAATTTAAAAAAATGATAATAAGAAAGGTCAGTACTATTAGCACAAACCACTGTTTCCTAATCACTAAATTAATCTGCTTTGCCTGCTTAACCCAAATAAGCCTTTCAATTGCACTTTAGGCTGAATAATATCTTGCAAAATTCATTCATTCATTCATGTTCTTTTCGGTTTAGTCCCTTTATTAATCGGGGGTCGCCACAGCGGAATGAACCGCCAACTTATCCAGCATTTGTTTTACACAGCGGATGCCCTTCCAGCCACAACCCATCTCTGAGAAACATCCACACACACTTATCACACTCACACTACGGACAATTTACCTGTACCACATGTCTTTGGACTGTGGGGGAAATCGGAGCACCCAGAGGAAACCCACGCGAACGCAGGGAGAACATGCAAACTCCACACAGAAGCGCCAACTGACCCAGCCGAGGCTCGAACCAGTGACCTTCTTGCTGTAAGGCGACAGCACTACCTACTGCACCACTGCGTCACCATCTTGCAAAATAACTAGTAAAATATTACAAAAGAAATTAGTTATTAAAACTATTATGTCTAAAAATGGGTTGAAAACTCTTCTGATTTTACTTCTGATAAATCTGTCAGGCTTACTCCGTGAGAACATCTGGCTAGATGTACATTATCCCTTACATATTACATTATATTCTTATTATATACTCATATATATGACAGGTTTAAAGCAAAAGTGCCTAATCGTGCTCCTGGAAAGCCAATATCTACACGATTTTAGCTCCATCCTGCTCCCCAACACATTTGCCTGGAAGTTTCTAGTGAGTTTGTTATTTCTTAAGGCAACTGTATTACAGCTTTATTGTCTTTTTAAAACAAATGCCACTCTCCTTCCCACTCCTTCATTTCTCTCTCTCTCAGTGGATCAGCAGTCTCCCATGGCACACCTCATTAATATATTGGTGCCCAAGGGAAGACAAAATACTCCTCCATCATCCAATTTTCCTGCCATCCTTGAAAAATGGATCAGTGGACGAGCCGTGCTTAATTACAGCTGGAAACGAGAGATATTTATTGAGGAGGATTGTGCAAAGCATTAGCATTCAACAAAGAGGACGACATGTGCGTCCTTGATGGGTCCATCGTCTCGCTGACAGGTAAGATCTACTTGGGGTAAGACCTCGGTGGGACGACTGAAACATTTATTCAGGCTTGGCTCAGACTTGCAGCTTGAAACCTGAATAAATGGGCCTCTCTAAATAAAGTTTGGATATAACGGAAGTATCTCTTATGTGTATTTCAGCTAAACAACAAGAAAAAAACGTAGGGTGGGACTTCAGGAACTAACTGGATTGTTGTCATTTTCCATTGGTTGACCACATGTGATTGACCAGCCCTCATCCACAGTAAGTACTTTATTTAAATCAAATCACTGGATTATAATGTGTCCATATGGAATGATTGTTATTAAGAATATAACTCTAAAGCTGTGAAAATCAGATCATATTCCTCAATTTAAGACATGGTTAAAATATTCAACTTAAATATTGAGCATGGAAAGAGTCCAATATGGCGTTATTCTAGCAACCGTGATAAGTTTCACAATATATTGCAACCATTCCTTTAAAATAACCTGGAACAATATGATTTTAGTGTTGTGCTCAATACGTTGACCTCATTTTGATTGCTTCTTTGTCTTTTCATTGCCCTAACCGTCTATGGCATGCATTTTTGTTTTAGGATAAAAAAATGTCTCACCCTCATTTTTGAGTGCCTGGGGGTCCCTTATAATAAATCAATCATAAAGTGTGCTCCCCCAGCAATAACATGCTACACTGTAAAAAATGCAGGGTTCCACACAATTCATTCATGTTGTCCCAACACAAATCGATTAAGTTAACTTAACACTTTCAACAAATTCATGTGGATTGAACATAAAAAAATTAAGTTGTCCCGATGAAATCTCAAGAATTGTGTTGTTTCAGCTTGTTTTAAATAAAATATTTTTTGAGTGTATTAGGACAATAAAACACCAAGGTTTTATGTGAAATGATGAACAAATAAGCCCCATTTAGACACATTTGAACCAGCTACTTAAGCTCTAACTAGCATACAAACTTACTGGCTGGGTGGGCAACTAAACTCTAGAACTAAACTCTGCAGGACACCAGCCCTCCAGGACAGAGTTTGGGTACCAAACCTCCTATAGATGAACCTTTGCCTCCTGGTACTCTGTATCTTTTCTTTGTGTGACTATCAAATGGGCTGAATCTAGATGCACATCAAGAGTTTAGTTCCAACCCTGCTTCAACATGCTTACCTGTAGGTTTCAACCAACCATGAAGAGCTCAGTTAGTTTAATTAGGTTTGTTTAATCTATGTTAAAGATAAACTGTGCAGAACTGTGGCTTTTTGCAAGTTTAATTCACATCTGGGCGTGACGGTGGCACAGTGAGCTTGATCACCTCACAGCAAGAAGGTCACTTGTTCAAGCCTCGGCTGGGTCAGTTGGCATTTCTGTGTGGAGTTTGCAGGTTCTCCCCATGTTCGGATGGGTTTCCTTTGGGTGCTCCGGTTTCCCCCACAAGTCCAAAGACATGTGGTATAGGTGAATTGGGTAAGCTAAATTGTCCATAGTGTATGTGTGTGAATGGGTGTGTATAGATGTTTCCCAGTAATGGGTTGCAGCTGGAAGGGCATCTGCTGTGTAAAACATGTGCTGGATAAGTTGGCGGTCCATTCCGCTGTGGTGACCCCAAATTAATAAAGGGACTAAGCCGAAATGAAAATGAATGAATAAATAATTCACATCTTTCAATGGAAACACTGCTATTGTGACTCTTCAAGCTCGCTGTCGACACTAATGAGCCTAACTTCTCATTCTTGTTCTTTGCCCCTATAAAATGTTTCAACATCCATTTCCTGTGAGTAATAGTACACACGCACGCACGCACGCGCGCGCGCACGCACGCACGCACGCACGCACGCACGCACGCACGCACGCACGCACGCACGCACGCACGCACGCACGCACGCACACACACACACACACACACACACACACACACACACATATACATATTATGGTCATAACACTATACATTTCTGCACATTTCCATCCATAGGATGTTATTGTTTTTACAACACTGGTCTAACTGCACAATATTGCCCTGAGACAACAAATGAAAAACTACCATTTTAGCATATAGATAAAAAAAGTTTCTTCACATATCCATGCATATCACACAAAATTTTAATATCAAAATATTTTATGTTTTTTATGTAAATTTGTTAAAAAGTGAAATCTATCTTACATTCCGCTAGTAGTGTGCTCAAGCAGGCTATGGTCCCAAAAATGGCTCTTTTGCCACCAGAAGAAAGGTCAAAGCCACACTCACCTCAAATTTCATAGGTCACCAACTTAGTATTAGACTTTTTGCGATTTTTTTTTTGTTTATTTTTTTGTGATACCATTTTAAAAGGTGAGAAAAACATGGCTTATTGCCACACTATGCTACAGAGGGCTAATTGTTAACCCCCTCACATTGTTTTATTGCTATTATTTTTTTTTTTTTACTATTTAGATTTTATGTAATTAGTTCTTGTGTTATTAATGCGTTGTTTAGTGGTTATTGCCAAGTTTGGTGTCATTGCATTAAAGAATATGACATGCATTTAGCATTTATATTACAAATGGTAAGTTATTGTCTTCAGAAAAAAATGTGTTATGCTGGTTGAACATCTCTTCACATGCATTATTAAATTAAGAGGTTAAAATGTATTTATATGTATTTTAATATTCTTTGGTAGAGTATGACCAAAAAAAGTGTATCCAATCAAAACGTTCGGCCCGAACATTACGATAGGCTGTCCTACCTGCCTGTCAAAATATGTAATTGCATACCTCTGTGTACACTGTTCTCTCTACGCCATTTCAGACAGAGAATGGCAGGCGAACATCAACAACCTACCTTCTTCTTAAAGTTCAGTATTGTAATTACTAACTGTGATAATAAAGTTTTCTCTCTGGTGAATGTTATGTGATGTATTGTAGTGCTGTTGTCTAGTGCACGTATTTCAGGAGGTTTGCTTTGGATGGCGATTTGCAGGGTGGGATAAAGGAGTTCACAGTGCTATCAGGCTAACGTTAACATTTTACAATATCATCTATTGCAATTTTAAATGCTACAATATTCATTGTCAATTGTGATTTCATGCTGACTTCAACAAGTCAAGGTCATCAGCTTCACAATTCCCCTGAAGTCTGTGTGGTGGGCATTTTGTACACAAAGATGAGCAGGGCAGAATGTGAAATGCCCGTCTGAACGCGCATGCAGAGCATGTTAGGCCAGAGGACACGGCCCTCTGCTTCAAACCAATAACAGAGAAATTAGAACAACGCTCATAGGGAGAGACAGCCATCTCAAGGGTAACTAAAGTACACTATGAGAGAGAAAGATAAAGATCGGGAGAATCAGAGGCAGAGAAACAGAGCAGTAGAAGCCATTCTGACTGCATTTCAGCTCCATTTTCTCCTCACAAATGTATATTTGTAGTGCTCATGAATGCATTTCATAGCATTGTGTTATTGTGAATGACGTTCCAATAGCAATATAAACAGAGCAGTGAAAGGAGCTGTGAGGCAGAGCTTTAAACTGTCTCTGGTTTCCTGCATTCTCTCTTTCTTGCCGTTGATGTCTAGATAGGATGTCTGTATTTTTGGCTTGCACAAACATTCAGTATGCCGACAGCAATCACGTTAGACTCGTCTCCTGTAAAACTCTGGTCTTAGACGTTTAGTGTAAACAGTTATTGGCAGAATCCTTGCTTGCTGTGGTTTGTTGTTTACATGCAGTAAGATCTCACATCACATTAGTCTCTTTTAAAGCTCCAGTGTGGAAATCTGCAGGTGGACTCTTTGTTAAAGGGGAAATTCACACAACAAAAAGAACAATTTAGTCATTATTTACTCACAGTCTTGTCATATTAAACCTGTGTGAAATCTATTGTCTTCCTAAAACCCAGAGAACAATTTTATTTAAATTTATTTTGTTTTTTAACAATTTAAACTCTATACCACTAGCGTAGACAGAAACGAGTATGTCAGAAAAGAAATCTGCTATTAGTATGTGCCTCAGAAAAACTGTGTATCAAATTTATTATCATATTTTGTCTAAATAATTTAGACAATTATCAATCATGGAAATAAGTTCAAATTTGGCATGAATAGCACATGTGTTGAAAACTCTCACAACACAAACAACTGAAGAAACGCGTTGCATTTTGTCACAACACTTGCAAATATTCATGTAACACAACGGATAAGGGAAACTAAAAACATAACGGACCCTGCTGAAATATGTATGTGTTATACTGCTGTGACTGTTGCTCAGTGAAGTTGTTGATGGTCTTTTAAAGGTGATTTTTGTTGTTTATTTTAATATCCTGATTACACGATTCTATTGTCTTTTGTAAATTATAAGCCTAAATAAACTGATGATTAAATGTGAAACGTTGTTTTAATAGCATGCAGCCCGTTTAATATATGCAGCACATTTTTTCTTCAGTTGTTTGTGTTGTGTGAATTTGCAACGTGATCTGTCAAACTGATGAAGATCGTTTCCTAATTTGCTGGAGTTTTTTGTAATTGCATGCGTTTTCCTAAATTGCAGCGCATTAAGCTTTCTCGGCCACCGTAGAAATCTGCTATAAGTCAAAACTATGTGAAATGTTGCAATTACAGTCATGCATACACTATAGACCTATATTTCATATAACTCTGCAATCTTGACATTGCAGACCAATCATCCAAAAGGCAAAATACAATTCAATGGTGTTCTAACTCCAGAGGGCTGCAAAGCAGAATGTCACTTTTCACTCCTGTAAATGTGCGCTTCATAGCAATCTGAAAGTGAAAGCAAACCATTCAAAATGACTGACAGCCTTCTGAATTGCTGTCAAAGCTGAGATCAAATTTACCGCCAATTTTAGGACAAGTGACTTTAACATTTTTAATGACACTGTGTTCCTTGTGAAAACAAGAGATTTTCTGCATGAAAATTGTGCCAAATGCAGAGAATCATGTGTAGTGTTTTGAAAAAGTGTGTTTTAAATCTCCAATTTGAGTGTAAATCAGAAATTGTACTTGTAGTTTATCAGAATTGGTTCAGGGGGTTGGTGCATCAGTTACATGTTGTAGTCATTGTGTCTAAAGTACAAGTAATCGTGTGTAAACAATTGGGAAAACTGTAATCCACTGCATTGCTTTCATTTTTGTTTGAACTAGCACTTAAAGGGAAAGTTTACCCAAAAATAAAGATTCTGTCATCGTTTACTCATCTCTACTTGTTCTAAAAAAAAATTTAAAAGAAAAAAAGGTTATTTATAAAAAATTACAACCACTTAAGTGTGAGTAAACGGAGAGAAAATGTTCAGTTTTGAGTTATCGCATTCAAATAACCAGCCCTGTTGAACGCATAACCCCTAGTAATTGCAAGGGTGTCATCATTTGCCCATACTTGACATTAAATGTAACACTTGATAGCATGTTTATCAAAATTCCATATAATTCTAAAAACATTATTAAATTATTATATGCAAATGACATTATAATTTATAATTGCACCTCCTAACTGCCTGCTAATTTAAAAGGTCTAATTACTGATGTCCAGGGTATAGTTATGGGTCATTAGCAGCATTGTGAGAATTTCCTGTCCGAATACTTTTCTGTAAATTAGACCTGATTAATTTGTCTGGATTTGATGAATTTTTTCCCTGAAAAAGCCACTGCTGCTTTCTTAATTTTTACTTGCACAATTTTAATTGATGAAAACAGGGAAAATAAAACAAACAAACAAAATAAAATAAAATAAATAAATAAATAAATAAATAAATAAATAAATAAATGTTGTGTTATAATAAATGTGGGTGGATTTTTGAGACGCTTGAAAGAAAATACAGGCTGATTCAGCACAATTAAATATGTTATTTTTCATATTTTTCATTGATGTCTATTCATGCATAGTTTTATCTAATCCTTCTACTCCTGTTTGGCACCAAACAAATAACAGCATTCAGGTTTCGAACATTATGAGAATGAGCACATAACGACAGATATATTTTGGGGGGTAAACAATCCCTTTAAATGTGTAACTATTTGCAGCAGAGGTTCATAATCAGAATAATCTGCTGGGAGCCTTGTCATAAATTATGTAATTGACATATGCATTAAAAAACACAAAAATGAGAGAACAACCAAATTCCAAGAATTTACACAGGGGAGCCGGTTAAAGAAGATGTCACTTAAATAGTACAACCAAATGGCCATGACAGTGTAAAGGCTTGTGGGTAAGCATGATTTATCACTAAGCATAAACCATGACATGCTTGAATGCTTGCATCTACTTTGTTCGGCTTCAGTCACCAAGCAATTTCAAGACACGCTGCACCTAATCTATAAGATGGTAAAAAGTGTGGAGGTCATTGTGAAAACTGAAAAAAGCCGGCAGGGCTAAACGAGAAAAAAAATCCATCTGACCAGTATGACCCTTCTCTATGCATATCATGAGTCGGGGGGATTGTGAGACGGTTAAGATGTGCAGGGGAGAACAAAGTATTCGAGGAGTGTAACTGTGTGTGTGTGAGGTGGACTTTTAAAATTCCCTTCTCTGGGTTTGAATTTTTAGCCAAGTATAGAAAGGATAGGGCACAGCGCTTTATTTTACACCATCAATATGCCACCAATAGTGTAATATTGCTGTATGATTGATGCATTCTGTCTATTTCATTTATTACTTAGAAGAAAACACACAAAAATGTACACACACATAAAAAAGGCAACAGTAACTCAAATAACCACTCGTTATAACCGAGGTATGCACAAGAGCATCTCTGAACGCACAACATGTCCAACCTTGAGGTGGATGGGCTACAGCAGCAGAAGACTACACCGGATACCACTCCTGTCAGCTAAGAACAGGAAACTGAGGCCACAATTCACACAGGCTCATCAAAATTAGACAATAGACGATTGGAAAAACGTTGCCCGGTCTGATGAGTCTCGATTTCTGCTGCAACATTTGGATGATAGGGTCAGAATTTGGTGTCAACAATACAAAAGCATGGATCCATCCTGTCTTGTATCAACAGTTCAGGCTGGTTGTGGTGGTGTAATGGTGTGGGGGATATTTTCTTGGAGCACTTTGGGCCCATTAGTACCAATTGAGCATCATGTCAATGCCACAGCCTACCTGAGTATTGTTGCTGATCATGCCTATACCTTTTTGACCACAGTGTACCCATCTTCTGATGGCTACTTCCAGCAGAATAACACGTCATGTCATAAAGCGTAAATTATCTCACACTGATTTCTTGAACATGACAATGAGATCTCAATCCAATAGAGCACCTTTAAGATGTGGTGGAATGGGAGATTCTCATCATGGATGTGCAGCCGACTTTCCAGTACCTTGTTAAATATATGCCACAACAGATTAAGGCAGTTCTGTAGGCAAAAGGGGGTTCAACTCGGTACTATTAAGGTGTACCTAATAAAGTGAGTGTATTCAAATATAGCTCTAGACAGTTTATTTTTTACTTCTAATCATAGAACAAAAATAAAATGTGATATTGATGTGAGTTTACTTGGTTCTTTTAAGTGGGAACATTAACAATATGTTGTTGGATGTAGTTCACTCAATGGCCACTGGTGTTGCTAATAGCTACCTCTTCTTAATGCTACTTAAACCCTTTTTACAGTGGCCAAGAAAAACAAACTGAGAAAACATCAACACGTGCATAGAAATTCCCACAACACATGCAAATATAGATATGCTCTGCAAATAGTGAAGATCACAATGGAAAAGTGTCGGAAGATGCCAAAAAGTGATAAAATCGACTGCTTCTTGTTTAGATTCAGCTGTGTTATTGATGATGTGAGAGGTGAGTTTTTACTTTTATTTTAAACCATTTATGCACAAAATCACACTAATGTGATCAGTCTAGGCTGGTCCCCGGTGCATACAATCAGTGAGAACATTCAGACAATCAATGTAATCAGATGCTAAATTCAAATCTACTTCCTGCGATGACTTCCCAGAGACAGAGGTGTGCCAAGCTTGTCATAAATCATAATTTATCAGTGTTTTACAAACAAATAATGTTTATTTTAGGTTTTAGACATTCAGGGTGTACTCACATAGATTATCCGAACCGTTCGATTTGTTAGCCTTAGCCCAGTTGGAAGAGGTGGGCCAGAGCATGGTTTGGTTGGGCTTGGGTCAGGTATGCTTGTAGTGTGAGTGCAAAACTTAGCCATCAGAGGAGTGGGTAGGATACCTGAACTCGGTTGAAGGCAACCATGCCTAGTGTGATTAGACCCTTAAATACACATAAGTACTAGCAAAACAAAACATTTATGTTTTGTAATATATACACTGATGTCTATAGAGATTGAAGTAATAATCAGTTTATACATAATCTGAAAATGTGCATTATTTATTTACATCACATATACACTGTATAACTAACTAGAAAGTTTTGTTTTCTATTCTTCTCTCAGTTAAACAAACACTTTCATGTAATTTGGGAGAAGTTTAATTAACTTGAATTAATGTGTTGTAAATCCAGCAGCTCTCTGCTACCTCCACTCAAAAAATAGATTAAATAATATATTTATCGATCATATATTAAGCTGTTTAAATGATAAAGTACATGCTCTTACACATGTCTAAGAATTGGAATTTCAGATTCTTCACAATATAAGTAAGACGTCTGTCAATATTTGCAGAAAAGAGAAAAAGAAAAGGGGGGCTGTGGTATTATTTAAATCCTATGTGTGAAACAGTTCCTTGTTGTTTGTATATGTTTAGCCCTAATAGTGTAATGAATTGTACAATTAACATTAAATGAACCGATGACTCAAGAAGCAGCTAGGTTTATCCTTTTTTGGGGTCCCCTGACATATTTCTGTTATGGTCTGTGCTAATCACAAAGCTTTCGTTTTTTGTATGTGTTGTGAGAATCTGCGTGCACGTATGTCAACCTGTCAAAGATATTTTCTTCATTTGTTAGTGTTTTTTTCTATTTGCATGTGTTTTCTTAACATGCAGTGTATGTAAGCTCTCTCAGCCACCATACCTTTCAGACAATTTGTGGATCACAATTTGCATGCAACTGACAGTGTCATTCACCAATAACAGTAATATGGAGACACCCTCAAATGACTTTCCGCCCATAATTTTTACATCACACTTAAGGACCTCAGTGAGAACCAGAAGCCAAAACAGATGCTCTATAAATATTTGTTTTGCTTTCTCATCCAATTTATTTTGATAAGGTGCCTTGCATCGCCCCTGATGTGTGCTGTTTTGACAGACTTACGTAGTAAATACTCAGCTGCATCCTGCTCATAATCTGCATCCTCCGGAAAGTGGTCAATCTTCTTACAGACACCTCGAAATGTTCCTGCAGTCATAAAGAGAGCAGAGAGAGACAGATTCAAATACCAATCTATTTATTTTGCGTGCATGTGCTGGCACGCATACAAATACACACACTACAGGAGTCCATTTTATCTTTAAATACCAAAGTAAATGTGTCTTGGTGTGTTTATTTTGATGCGTTCTCTTAAGCATTTATCAGGTCAATGAGCACAGTTCTAGTAAGCTGCATGCTATATATTTGTGTATGTGTGTGTGTGTGCACGTATGCATGCCGTCTTGTGCATTCGCTGACAGCCCCTGTTCACTCGGCTGTGTGCTCAAGATGACAAATGAACAAAAATAACGCTTCTGCCCTCGGGCATAACATGTGACCGGCTAATGAAGAGGTTTATCGTACCAAATACATGTGCCCTATGTAGGGGAAAACCATGCTGACATATACTGTCACATTCTCCGCTGCATTAAAGCGTGCACTGCTCAAACGCTTGCTTTGTATCGGAATTGCTTTTCATTTTGAGGAACACTGATGCATCGAGTTCTCTCAAGCTAAGATTAATGCATATTACTGTGAAAACTGCAGCTGTTAAAATGGAGGAATTCATAGTAGATTCTAATATTAAACGCACTGATTTTAATTATTATTATTTTTAATTATTATTTTGGTGGTTATACGTAACATGCAATCAACCATTTATTTTATTCTAGATTAAAGTGAACCAAAACCTTCTATTTTACCATAAAATTACCATTTAATTCACAAACTGTGACTGGTATCAAAGTATATTACACACGATGGAAAAATTCAATACTGTAAAATAAAATAATCAGCTGTCAGAGTGTGTCTGTATTTATGTCAACATCAGTCATGAGATATCATTTATAAAGAATGTTTATATCCAAACAAATTAGCAGATAATATATTTAAAAATGTAATATATTTAATAAATCTATATAAATAAATGTTTAAAATGTAAAAAAAGGTAATAATAACAAAATTTTTTCTTAAAATACATTAATACTGGCAAAATAGCTCAGTATTTAATATATCAATATGTTAAAAATGAATAAAAATACACATTGCAATTAATATACGTCATATAAAACATATTTTGTCACGGTTGTGGATCAATCTGTTCTTCTTGCATGTGTGTGTGTGTGTGTGTGTGTGTGGGAAGTGGGTGTGTTTGTTTGGGTTTATCTTCACCGCGTGGAGTGTGTGTGTGTGTGTGTGTGTGTGTGTGTGTGTGTGTTTACATTCATCAGCTGGGTTGTCACGTGTCTTGTTACCACTCATATCACTCAGCTTTTTTTTTTATCAGTCACTGATAAAAAAATGATTTTTTGTCAGTTATTTTAGCTTTACCGCGCGCCTATATATGTTCAGTGTTTTGTAAATAGCGTTATCAGTCCGTTGTTGTTTACTCCTGTGTCTGCTTCCTGTTAGGTGCTCTCGCTCAACCTGGTGGTGAGTCTTCACCATAAGTCTGTTATATTTGGACCTTATGCATGTCTCAATTTTATTGATGTTGTTACAACTGCCTGCTCTGCTGACAACTATATCAGTGAGAGACTTCATCCCGAATCGCTACTCTGATGAACTTTACCGTGGGCAAACGTGACGATTTCCTTGAGAGTTGCTCCCTAGCGCTACCTTCCCCTTCCCTTGAAGTCTGGTGAGATATCAGTGAGAGACTTCTATTCGGCTCTGTTTCTCGGATGAACTTTTACCTTTGTTTAGCGTGTTGTATTCCTGGTGTGAGCACCCTTGCTCCACACTATATCTGGTGAGATCAATACCAGTTGTGACTCTTTAATAAATCATCTTGCATTATCTTGCATTTTGGTCTCCTGTGTATATCTTTGTGACATATTTAACTTAAACTGGAACTGCAATATTGTCCAAAACAAACATAGTTGAAAAATAAAAAAGTACTGACAGGACCAATCAAAATCTGAAGCATATTTTCTAGGGATGTCCAGATCCGATCACGTGATCGGAAATCGGGTCTGATCACACGGTTTCAGACTTGATCGGAATTGGACATTACCTCCCAATCAGGACTCAAATATTTATATATATATTCTGATTATAATTTTTAACACATCTATAGTTAGGCAGTGGCACAGAGTTAGACCTCTTTCTTGACCGCACAGAAACAGCAACACGTGCAGCATGACATCACTTTGTTGCAGAGATGCTATTGGTTAAATGGTGGCAAAGTAGAACACGGAAGCAGAAGCGTAAAGCGCGAGTATGTCTGCAGTCTGGAGGTATTATAAAGTTGAGATGACAACATTGCCATATCAAAATGTGAGATAAACTTGAGACTGCCTGCCGGGTATTTTAAGTTGAGGTGTTATTTGTTTTTATATTCGCTTTTTTTTATATTTACTGTTGCACTAATGTCCAAAAGTGAAGAATTGATCTGTTATTTATTACTTGATTGTTCAAGCTGCTTCACAGAAGAGCTCTGTTTGTTAACAGAGTTGTTGAATGTTAATATAAGGTGAATAAAAAAAAAAAAGGAACATCCTGGATCAGTTTATTTGCTTATCTTTATTCTTTTTTTTAATGTATCATAGAAGTATCGGATCGGGTTTCGGTATCGGGAGATACTCAAAACCAAATGACTCAGACTCAAGGCCAAAAAACCCTGATTGGGATATCCCTAATACTTTCCAACTGTAAAAAATGACATTGGCATCTCAAAGCCCAAGTTGAGCATGAGGGTTAAGAACCGCTCATTGAAAAGCCCATGTCAATCAACACCATTTAAATAACAACACATAGGTATGCTTGAAATTAACATTAAACACACAGCATCTTCAGTAACCACACAGACCGACATCATGCTTTTCTTGTAAATGTTTGTGTGAGTGTGTGTGTGTGTGTGTGCAATGCTTTTAGCCATTTTGTTTGAGAAAGAGCCAGAGCAGGTCTCTGAGGTGCACAGCGAGCACTTTGAATGATTCAGAGTGAATCAGGGCACTCGGGCTCCTTCAGAAACCCCCTCTGGCTCTGCCCGCAGCCCAACATCACCACTGTCTACAGGTGACCCGACAGACGGCCAATTCAGAGCTGTTCAGATCCACACACACACATGGAGGCAATCAGAAAGCGATGAGACAGGGACAGTTATTGTTGTGGTGCTTGAGACTGCTGTGACATATTTATTTGAGTGGGAAGGGCTTTCGTATGATATGAATCCTCTGATAGAACACAATGATACACCACTGACTGGGTGAGGAGCATTTTGCTGATTGCAAAAAAATATCAGGACACTTAAGTATCTGCCCAATTGTAAGAAAGAAACAATTTTTATGAAAGAATGAATGAATGGCTGAGGGATGTACAATATATCTTTTCAGCATCAATAATAGTTGCATTGCAGGATTTTGGTTGACCAGTAGCCACAGTTGAGAGCACATGATATTTGTGGAGTCACTGCAGTTTAACCATAGCAGAGCAATAGAGTGAAAGTTTTATTTGCATGTGTGTGTAACTGTGTGAGCCATATGAAAGAGTTTAAAGCATTCGAGAACAAGAGGTTGTGCTATTTGTAATGTTAATAAAGATGAATTTTGTTGAATTATTTTTACAATGAAGACTGTATGATGTTCTTTTACATTTGATAATTCGATCTCTGTATCTAAACACTGTTTGACTCCCCAATAATCACTGTTTATTTTTACTTTTATCTTTGTTATATTGTATTTAATTATGCTTATAATTTGTTTATTAGATTCCCTCTAATAGTGGAATGAACTGCCAACTTATCCAGCATGTTTTTTACGCAGCGGATGCTCTTCCAGCTGCAACCCATCACTGGGAAACATCCACACACACTCATTCACAAACACACTATGGACAATTTTAGCCTACCCAATTCACCTATACCACATGTTTTTGGACTTGTGGGGGAAACCGGAGAACCCGGAGGAAACCCACGCCAACACGGGGAGAACATGCAAACTCCACACAGAAACGACAACTGACCCAGCTGAGGCTCAAACCAGCGACCTTCTTGCTGTGAGGCGAGCGTGCTACTCACTGCGTCACCTTGCAGCCCATAAATAATGTTTCAAACTAAAAACATATTAGCGACGCAGTGGCGCAGTAGGTAGTGCTGTCGCCTCACAGCAAGAAGGTCGCTGGTTCGAGCATCGGCTGGGTCAGTTGGCATTTCTGTGTGGAGTTTGCATGTTCTCCCTGCGTTTGCGTGGGTTTCCTCCGGGTTCTTTGATTTCCCCCACAGTCCAAAGACATGCGGTACAGGTAAATTGGGTAGGCCAAATTGTCCGTAGTGTATGAGTGTGAATGTGTGTGTATGGATGTTTCCTAGAGATGGGTTGGGGCTGGAAGGGCATCCGCTGCGTAAAACAAATGCTGTATAAGTTGCCGGTTCATTCCGCTGTGGCGACCCCTGATTAATAAAGGGACTAAACAGAAAAGAACATGAATGAATGAATGAATAAAAACATATTATATTATTATATATTTAGATATTTTGTGAAATAATTTTTGACAATAAAGCACTACCTTAAATCTCTGTATACAAGCAACAATGAACAAATGAATGAATGAAGTAATGAATGAATGAATTGATGAATTTACTTATTTATTTAGTAAGAAATGATTACTTGAGAGAAAATTATTGTTCATTGTCAATAAAAGTAGATTTAAAATTTAAATTAGTCTGTCACACACACACTGTAAAGGTGATTAGCTACTTTATTTTAAAAAGTGAGTAAAACCATTGTACACTAAAAAAATATTCAAAGATGATTCCTTGGATTTACTACATTTTTTAAGTTAAATGGTTGTAAACAATTTATTTGGGTTGAAAAATTAAGTTACATTACTAAATTTAATTTGTTAGATTAAATTCAGCACATAAATTGTTTGCAACAATTTTGCAGACATCATTTCTTTCAGTGTATCTTGGAACTGTTAAG
The DNA here is from genome assembly GCA_903798205.1 of Danio tinwini. Taxonomy (NCBI): domain Eukaryota; kingdom Metazoa; phylum Chordata; class Actinopteri; order Cypriniformes; family Danionidae; genus Danio; species Danio tinwini. The sequence continues at coordinate 1,302,278 of CAIGQZ010032903.1, read as the reverse complement.
TTGTTTTTCATATTTATGCACATAATTCATTTACTCATTCATTTTCATTTTATTTCATAATTCATTTAGTCATTTTAGGGCAACATGTTTACACAATTTTAAAGGTAAAGTCAATTAATCGCTTTTTACAGCACATATAAACACATAACCACAATGAATTTACACTAAGCTAATATTTTTTTCTATTCCCAAAACATAATATTCAAGGATTATACGCTTTTTAAATGGCCCTACATTCATTTATTATATTCATTAATTTTCCTTTGGCTTAGTCCCTTTATTCATAAGGGGTTGCCACAGCAGAGTGAACCACTAACTATTCCAGCATATGTTTTACGCAGGGGATGCCCTTCCAGCTGCAACCCAGTACTGGGAAACATCCACACACACTCATACGCTACGGCCAGTTTAGCTTACCCAATTCACCTATAGCGCATGTCTTTGGACTGTGGAATATACCAGAGCACTCAGTGGAAACCCCATAGTGGAAACCCACATGCAAACTCCACACAGAAATGCTAACTGGCCCAGCCGAAACTCAAACCAGCAACCTTCTTGCTATGAGGCGACAGTGCTAACCACTGAACCACCGTGCCGCCCTATATGCCCCTACAATGTAAAAAAAATATTTTTGGAGACATTTGGTAATTACGATATAGGTTTATTAAGGCATGCACATTCGTTAAAAAGAAACACATCTAATACTAAATAATATCAACCTAACTTAGCTTACACTCCAACTTCAAGAACAAAACAAAACTCTCTCTTCATTCACCAAATAAACATAAAGTAAACATTTACATTTGAGGAATTGCAAGAAAGAGAAGATTTTGCTCAAATGAGTCCCTAAAACACGATTAAGCAGATACAATGAGACACACACTCACACACATACAGGGTTTTTCAGCACTTCTGGAATGTCAAGTGAAAGACAGTCATCTCATATCATATTTCAATAAATCACCTGTCCAGTGCCCGTGTCCACACTTATCTGTCTGTCATAGTGTTAAGTAAAAGCAGGCCTCTGCCTCCTCCAATGAGCTGCGATGGATTATAGCAGCGCTAAAAGCATAAGAAGCAGTCGCCTCTTTTACCTACAATCACTCAGATTTAGAGCCCAGCTCTTTGTCTCTATTTACATAACACAAACCTGCAGAATGACTGTATGTTTGTCACGACTTCAGTCGCGGACCTGTCAGAGAGCTTTACCAGAGGCCGGCCGAAATGCATTAGCGAGGAAGTATTTCATTAGCTTTTATCTCCGTGTTTACTATCATTACAAACAGCCTGTGAATAAATAAAAAGAACACTGATGCTATTAGCTCAAAGGGTCGCCTAGAAAAACGCCTGCGAGGAATACTTTGTTTCGGAATTAAAAGTCTTAATTTAGTTTTCGATGCTGACGATGCAATGATTCACAATAATCTGATTGGAAAATGTAAACATTGCTTCTGTGAATCCCCACACACACACACACACACACACGCACCAAAAAGGTAAATGGGTAACACTTTAAAATAACTATACACTATGATCCATTAATTAAGCATTAGCAAATAGTAAATTCATTATCTGTTAAGCATTAACTCTACATTAACAGACTTTAGTAAACAGTTTATAACTGGAGATACAATTGTTCTATTTTTGACAAAAGTGTAATGTGCTTAATAATTGTGTTTTCATACTTTGTTAATGATTGATTTTCATGACTGAATTAAGTGTTGCGTTATTTACAAACCAGTTATTTAAGAATAGTTGGTGGTTTTTAAGATCATCCAGAATGCACAAGTAAATGATTAATAAACTATTGAAGTGAACATTTATAATTCTCATTATTCAGGCATATTTTAATGGTTAATATTTATGTTAAAAAATGCTTTATTAACTCAAACTTCATCCAGTTTTTGACTCTGAAGTGAGGACTATTTATGCTTTATAAATCCCTTATAAATGACAATTAAAGGTTCAGTTAAATTATAAACAGGAAAAAAATAAAGACTATTAATTTCTATTCATTTGAAGACACAAATAAAACTGTCAAATGAAAAATAAATCTTTGCAACCTTAACTAAAATCAAATTACTGCACAGTTTAAACATCGCTAAATAACATTAAAATGTTGCATCATATTATATTGTTAATTTATTATATTGTTGCTGTTTTATCCAATTTTATGATATATTTTGACACTCCTGTTATTCAGCAATGTTTAAAGTTTACAGTAATTTTATTTTTTAGATAAGATTGCAAAGATTATTGTTCATTTGACACTGAGCCTTTAATTGTCATTAAATAAGGGACACAAAGCATGAATAGTCCTCACTTTAGAGTAGTTCACAAAACTGCATAAAGTTGTGTTAATAAAGCATTTATTAACATGCATAGTCACCATTACTATATGCCTGAATAATAAGATATATGAACGTTAATTTCAATAGTTTGTTAATCATTTACTAAATCAATCTGAATGATCTTAAAAACCACCAACTACTCTTTAATACAAATAGTTTTTTTAATAATGCAATACTTAATTTAGTAATAAAAAACTCAAGTCACAAATTATAAAAGTACAATTTTTAAGCACATCATAAGTGTGCTTATATGTCAAGAATAGAGCATTTGTTTCTGCAGTTATAAACTGCTAACTAACGTCTATTAATGTAGAGTTAATGCTTAACAGATAATGAATTCACTATTTGCTAATGCTTAATAGATAATTTATAGTGTGTAGTTATTATAAAGTGTTACCTTATTAACTCAACTTCATTCAGTTTTGTGACCTAATCTAAAGTGAGAACTATTTATGCTTTATAAATCCCTTAAAAGGACAATTAAAGGCTTAGCATCAAATGAACAATAATCTTTGCAATCCTATCTAGAAAATAAAATTACTGTAAAAAAAATACCAAAAGGCGGAGCTAGATGCGCAACTGAACGCTATTGGTTTACAGAGATACGACACTCGCTTGTGCAACAAGCCAGAATGAAAACAAAGGAACCCCCATGTTGTATATACACAGCTGAGAGATTACATCGTAATAATACAGTATATACATATAATAATGAGCCATGGTCGACCCAAGCTCAAACAAACCTTGTCGTCATCTTGATGAACAGAAACAAAGCCAAGAAGAAGAGCAGAATCTACCCTGTGCCCTGTAGTTTTTTACAAGGCTGTCTAAAGCACGAGCAGTTTCGCTTTCTCGCTTGCCGCGCATCTGTATTTGAAATCACAAACTTCTTGAGCTGATGATAATAACGTGCTCGTGATTATTGTAGTGCTTCTGACATCCGATCCTGTCAGAAACAGAAAAACAAACACAAGACTGACGCATAAAAAAACTAAGGAAAAGATAGAAAAAACAGGAGCAAATGATTGTTTCTGCCAAGTTTAACTATTATCATCACAGACTCTTATGAACACCGAATGACGGAATTACTTTCTAACAAGATTACATGTGCTGGTGAAGATTAAAGATGCAGATGAGATGTTTACACTGACTGGGCTATATGTTGCATGTTGTTTTTGAACCCAAATAAGGACTAAGGCCCAATCCCAATTCTACCCCGTAGCCCTTCCCCTTGTTCCAATTCTTTAGGGCAGGGGTGGGCAAACTCGGTCCTGGAGGGCCGATGTCCTGCACAGTTTAGCTCCAACTCTAATCAAACGCACCTGCTTATAGATTTCTAGTGATCTTGAAGACACTGATTAGCATGTTTAGGTGTGTTTGATTAGTGTTGGAGCAAAAATGTGCAGGACACCGGCCCTCCAGAACCGAGTTTGCCCACCCCTGCTCTAGAGGGAAAGTGTAGTTACCCTTTCGAACAGAGATTTTTCAGGACCCCAATCAAAACCAAGGGGTAAGAAAATTTCCCAATCTGTAATCCATAATAATAACTCCTGTACAGCAGTCCCACAACATTCTGACATGTGATGACACTGGAATACCCTGTCAGAAAAGTCTAGTGGCTGGGAATTACCTTTTTACAGTGTCTGCTATAATGTTAATGCTGTTTTTGTGTTTACATAGATGAATATGGCCACTGTGTAAATAAACAGTATAGTTATGATCTTATTGCCACATTCTATTGTTATGATAACATAATATATGCCTTCAGTGATTTCCTGAAGATAAATACCAAAAAAAAAACCCCAAAAAAAAACAACTGGAATAACTACAGCAGTCGCGATCGTCTAATATGAAGCATGAGATTGCAATAACATATGAATGAATTGGGATTGGGCCTAAATGTATGCTGTGTGTAGTTTTCTGTAATTGGTAACATATCAAAGACTGTAAGGGTCTGTTTGTGTTCATATATGTTGCATTTACTTATTTATTTTATGTAAGCGCAGACATTACAATAAACTATTTCGCACTGTCATTGATCAGCAGTTATAATCAAGTCATGTTCATAGAAAGGTTTGTAATGAACATTTATACACAAGTATTTATGTATATTAAACATCTGTTTTGTGAGAAGTGCTTCTCATACGATATGTGAACGACACGTACAGTTTTACTTTGACATTTCCTCGAGCAAGAATGACTTTGTCTGAAACTTTCTGTTGCACACCACGCCCGCCAAGAGTACCATTGGTACCCTTTTAGCAGTGGAAATGCAAACCTGATAAAGGTGACCCATACCAACCTGTACCGTACAACTGTCTGTAGAGTTAATGCTTAACAGATAATGAATTCACTATTTGCTAATGCTTAATATATGATTCATAGTGTGTAATTATACAGTTACCAGTAAAGGTTTTCTTTTTCTTTTCTTTTTTGGAGGAAAGAGTTGTCTTCATCACCACTCTGAGCTCTCATTGACCCTTTTGTCTCAGGTTCCTCTTAAAACAATTAGTCACATCTGAGTCTGTGTTTCGCACTTTAAGCTAATAATGATATCAATACAGACATAGAGAGAGAGAGAGAGAGAGAGAGAGAGAGAGAAAGCAAGTAGTTTACAGTCAATATTAAGGCAAAATCACCAGAGACATGTTTTCAATTAAAGGCTACCTTTGTGTGGATTAGAAAACAACTCATTCGGTTGTGTTGCTCCGAGCCTCTGGGTCTCTGCATCAGAGAGGAGGTGAACAGAGAGTGGCGAGTCCCACACCGACACACCTCCGCTTTGAATAATTCAACAGAGATCTCCTCAAAGGTGACAGCTTTGTTGGAGGAGACCTGAAAGATTCCGAACTGATGGAGACATTTTCCACCCGGCCCTCCTCTTGGATTGTGTAGCCAGTGCAGCCTATTCAGAATGGCGCTAACAGATAAAGTGACACTTTTATAAAGGGAAAAGGAGAAAAGGGGATGAAAAGGGGCTTTTGTATGGTTCTGCATGTCCGCGGTCCTGTGTGGCCGGTGGTGGGTGGCTGTGGGCGCAGTGAAGAGCTCTGATAGCACTCGTCCTGCCTGCCTGCCTCGCTCTGATTGACACACGGTTAGTCACACTTCAGAGAAATACATGCTCAGCTTAATTTGCCTATGCATTCACCCTCAGCTTAAAGGGAACTTACAGTCAAAGTGTAAAGACTTCATTTGTGCTGAACGGAGCGAGCGAGCAGAAGTCAGCATTTCCATAAAATTTCCTGTCAAGCAAGATTTCACCCTGTTTCTGGAATATGATGGGCAAATCCACTGGCAATGGAGGAGGCAATCTCAAAGGCTGCTTTACATGGGAAGAATATTGTAATTTCCTTTAGCTGTGTTGGAAAATATAGTGAGCTACCAACCTAGAAATCATTGCATAGGGAGCTTCCTTTCCTACTGTTTTTCTATGTAAACAACTATGAGATCAACAACTCTACATTCCAAAAAAAAAATTATTTAATCAATGCAAATTTGGGTTAAATATAGAGAAACCCAACAACTGGGTTACAAATTTGTTCTAAAATCATTAAAAATTATATAAAATTTGATAATAAAGTCAAAACCAATGGCAGTTCCAGTTGTTTTAGTTAGTGATGCTAAGGGCTTAAAGGTCTCATGAAATTAAAATGTATCTAGTATATAATGTATCCAGATACACAAGTTTTTTAGATGTTACAGTAGTATCAGAATTGTTTGTTTTTAAGATATCTATAAGCTAGTATGCTCAAAAACAGTGACAAAATTCATGTTTAGAAGATATAAAACTGATATAAACGTGTAAAGCTTGTAGTTTGGATCAACATTTTTATTCAGGTCAGCTCATACTTCAGTTTCTCATCAAATCATGACTGATCAAATGCTCTCTAGAATCCACCACTTCTAAAACAAAACACTATTGGCTGTTTTTTAAAAAAGGGGGAGGAGCTATACTATGTCCCACACTCTCTTCATGTTTTGTTTGAGATTATGTCAAACATCAATAAATGCACATTTAACTTCATGGGACCTTTAAAGGTGACATTGGAATAAATTTCCATTTTTGTAAATTATTTAGTGCTTAGTTAGGTTTCTGCTGTGTCTACAAGCTCAGACAATGTGAAAAGAAAACATGCCGCTTTTTTTTTTAATAAACTGACTGTATTTATGTGCCATAATGCACAGCTTTAGCTCCTCAAGAATGGATAGGTAAGCTAAAACACAGCCGTGATCCTGTAGCTTCAGAGACAGGAGAGGGAATCAGCAGCTCATTAGCATTTAAAAAGATATGAAACAGCTCACTGTGGATTAAAGTGTTTTTGACAGGGTAAAAATGGTGTTTATTTACACTATGACAAATTTAACCAAAGTAAGTGATGTACTTTTTATCAAGACACTAAAGAATCATATCAGCTTGTGTAAAATGGGCAATGGGGAAAAAAATAAAATAAACAGACAGCTTTGAACAGAACTTATTCAATATTTTTTAGGTGTATCAAACTTCCCATTCGCCACTGTTAAGGCTGATTTATACTTCTGAGTCAAGCACAAGCGTATGGTTCAGAGCAGCCTTTGCGCGGTCGCATAGCCCTTGCCATGGTTGACGCAGACGCTAACGTGCACCTCTCAAAAAATGTAACTACACGTAGCAACGATGGGTAGTGCAAGCTCTGTGATGGGTTGACTTGGGTAGCTGTGACAAGTGTGGCCAGTGCTGGTGTAACCAGTGGATGTGACACTGACAACAGGGTGCGGATCCAAATGCAGGTTTATTGACAAGGTCAGGTAAGCAGTGGTCAAAACAGGAACAAACAGATGTATATGGGCAATCCAGAGTCGTAGTCGTAATAGCAGGCAGATGGTCACAAGGCAGGCAGCAATACAGGATTAAACAAATAAACAAGGCGAGGATCAAAAACACAGGAAAACAAGACAAAGGAAAACGCATTGTAGTGTCACTAAAACAGTAGACAAGACTCAGCCATGAGTGTCTCCAAGAGAGCCAAATATATGGGTGTGCAATCAGTCATTGAGCAGTATCAGCTGTGAGAGTGCAATCAGTCAGGATCTGGAACCGGTTGTGTGTGGTGCATGACTGGGTTTTGTAGTCCATTTACCAGCAGATTTGTAGTCCTATGTGTTTATGAATGTATTCCAGCGATCTCTGGTGTTTTAGATCGTTGGTGATCATGACAGCTGGGAGCTGCAAGCCTGATGGAGCGAGTGTTTACAAGTGTTTACAAGAATGTTTACGAGTCCTGTAAAGGAGCTTCAGTTGTTTTGTGTTTAACTTATGATTAATGTTATGGCACATCCACCAGTTTCCGCCTCAGAATGAGCTACTTATCCATTAAGGTAGCATTCAGAAAAAACAAAACACCTACAAAGAAACTCGACAGAGAGGAACATAAAAACCCACAGCCAGCTAGCGTTTTGGAAGTATCATTGCAGAGCAACACAAACAGCATGCAGAAGTATAAATTCACGACTACACGCAAGGCTGACGCCGTGGGTCACGCCAATCACTCGACGCAGAAGTATAAACTAGCCTTAAGTCATATAACTTCTACTGCCAACTACCAAATAAGACAAAATTAATAAAATGTATGTATTATAATTTACAAATTATTTTCTTTATATTTAGAACTAAAGTCAGGTTTTCCCAACAATTAATCAAACTACTTCCAAATAAGCTATTTTTTTCTTAGTAGCTGCTCACCAAAAACAGTACGCCTACATTAGGGCAATTCATCTATTGTTGAGATTAACAGCACATCAGTTAAGATTTAACAAAAAAAGAGAAACAAGTTGACTGGTTTCTTTAAGGTAATGTTAGATTGCCATGTGTGTTTAAACAAAAAAGTGACTGCTGTTGCACATTAACCCCTCAGGTCTCAGAGAAATTCCCTACATGTTGAGCAGTGTGATGGCAGTTCTCCCAAATCTTCATATTGAGATTGTGCTATTACTGAGCTATTTTGCAGTGTCTGATATATGCAGTCTTTAACTTAATGTTATATCGGTCCCATCATGATATCTGTTGACCAAAAAGAACATTAATTTGTACAATATAAGTGTGCCTAACTGGTCATTCCCTATGTCAATTGCTTATTATGCACTTTGGTTAGGTTTGTGTTTTTTTATCAATGAAGGAGAGTAGGAGGACAATAGGAGAATCATTAGTAAATGTGCTAGGGCTGAGCTATATAACACCAAGTTCAAACAGTCAAGTTTAACTTCGCTTCAGTGAATGATTGCCAAGCCTAACAAAACAGACACGTCATATTTAATTAATGTTTGGCAATTAACATTTGCAAGTGGTTTGTAAAAGTTGTTTTCAAGCTTGTTTGTATTTATTTGCGCAATGTTTTGACAAGCAGTGTTTCGAATGCTTCAAAACAGTGAATCATTTTGTGAACCGACTGCTTCAAAGCTTCAGAAAGCATTTTGTGTAAAAGGAATGTATTTGCAGCAACTGCAATTGTTGTACATGTGTTATTTATCTAGCTTTATATGGATCATTGGCCATCCAGTTCTCTAGTATTAGCTTCCAAAAATACATCAACCCCACCGAACAGGCACAAACAAATCAAATTTGTTTACCACCATGCTAGAGATTCAGCAGCAGAAACAGATATGTTAAAAAAAGCAATTGTGAGACTTATTTGGAAGATCATATCACCCAGCCTAATGAGTAGTGCTATTTGTGTTGAATGTTCCAATTCAGTTGCTTCTCATTTTGTAGATAGGCAGCACAATATATTGTTTCAGCATTGATATCACAATGTGCACACTGTAGCTACTTATGTCCATGTCTTGTACAATAAGAGGACTGGAAAATGTCCATGTTTTGGCGCTTCTCACATTCATTTTCTTGTCGGCTTAGTCCCTTTATTAATCCGGGGTCGCCACAGGTGAGTGAACCGCCAACTTATCCAGCTTATGATTTTACGCAGCGGATGCCCTTCCAGCCGCAACCCATCTCTGGGAAACATCCACACACTCATTCACTATGGACAATTAAGCTTATCCAATTTACCTGTACCACATGTCTTTGGACTATGGAGGAGACCGGAGCACCCGGAGGAAACCCATGCAAACGCAGGGAGAACATGAACAACAGAAACGCCAACTGACCCAGCCCAGCCGAGGTTCAAACCTGCGACCCAGCAACGTTCTTGCTGTGAGGCGACAGCACTACCTACTGCGCCACTGCATCGCCTGCTGCGCTTCTCACATACAAAAGTAATTACAGCTGTCATTGTGGCTCAGCCAATCACACTGTCCTTATGTTTTTGTGGGAGGGAGGACCCAAAAAGAGAACATGATTTAACTCTTTTTGCATGTCTAGGTCACAAACGGTTGATGGAGCATTATTTTATTTTGAAGGTGATTCCATTATTGGTGGGTACATTTCAGTAATTGCTGGATATTAGTGGGGACACATCCCCTCATGGGGACACATGCCAAATCTACATGTACGCCCTTGCAGTTAAGACTTTTGCAGTGTTATTTTACATTGATTACTTAAATTCTGACATTTACAGGTATTTGACTGCCCTGAAAACCATAAAACCCTACTATTATAACACTTCTGTCTTTGCTCTTTTGTATTTAGCTATGCTTTTTATTTATTTATTACATTTAATGCATAATTAACTTCCCTACAGAATCATCCCAATCAATCTAATTGAATAATTCTTTCCAAATAGCAGTTTTTTTCAAATCATCTGGTGAATATGTATATACATTCATTCATTCATTTTCTTTTTGGCTTAGTCCCTTTATTAATCTGGGGTCGCCACAGCAGAATGAACTGCCAACTTATCCAGCACATGCTTTACACAGCGGATGCCTTTCCAGCTGCAACCCAACACTGGGAATTATACATACACTCTCATTCACAGACATACACTACGGACAATTTAGCTTCCCTAATTTACCGCATGTCTTTGGACTTGTGGGGGAAACTGGAGCACCCAGGGCAAACCCACGCAAACACATGGAGAACATGCAAACTCCACACAGAAATGCCAAACCTTCTTGCTGTGAGGCGATCGTGCTACCCACTGCGCCACCATGACGCCCTATGTATATACAGTATATCGCAATATTTATAAAAAATATTTATATATATTTCAAAGACCGATTTGTCCAATATCAGGCAGCCTTGTTTTGTAGGATACTATCTAATAAGACAGCAATCTACAGTATATAGGGTGTAAAAAAGCAAGACAACTCACTAGGTATTAGAACAGGCAGAATGAAAGCGTGTCAGTCAGACAATAACTGTAATCATTGCTCCAGCGACAACACAGCCCCTTTTTCTGCTGCTTTTAATGACCTGTGCGCATTTAATTTTGCAGGTAGGGTCTGAAAATTAAGGTCCAGCTTGCGGAGAGACTGATTGGCCTAATGGTTTAGACACGGTGAGTCATCCACATTTATTAGGCATGGTTTTAATGATCCTCCACAGGGCACGATATCTTCGCACAATAACATTCCTACCAACACGAGAGGCTCACTTACCAGCCAGCTAATTCAACTAAACATAACAAGGCAAAAGGAGCTTTATTTGAGCTCTGCGATAAGCTGAGACATGGAGCGTTCATGTTAAATCATGTTTCTGGAGAATGGGGTAATAAATGTGCAATGCGGCCTGTCAAAGACAACTGGGACGAGGCTGAAAGATATTAAATTGTACAAGACGCAATCTTTCTTCCACTTGTGGCACTCCTCGTTTTAGCTGCTTATTGCTGTTGTCTCAGCAGGGCCCAAAAACTGTTGTTGTTTGTTTAAGTCCGCTTGTTCTGCTTTGGTCTTTTTCTATTAAATGGAGTCGTTATGATCGACGGCACACTTCAGAGGACAGGCAGAGGGGTTGTGGAGCAGCTGATACAGGCAGAACTGCAGGGGCTCTCCGAAGCCTCTCTGGGGCTGAACAGTCTGAGCAATCCTGAGGGGTTCAGCTTTACATCACTCCAGGACAATATCTCTTGCTTTCTTACAGAAGCATCGTGGTCATTCAAATTGAGTGTCCCCTCTGAAGTGGTATTTGTTTCATTTTATATGTTGCTTGTGTGTTTGATTAATAAATTTAATTGAGATAATTAATTACATCCCTTTCATGCTTAAAATGGCCAAGAAATCAAAACTAACAATATGGTAATGCTTGCATTGCTAGTTTTGTGGTGAATAAGTCATCTGTGCATGTCATTATATATAAAAAAATAATAATGTTTGTCCTTCTAAATTTTAATTGAAATCTGAAAATTTACTTCATGTTTTTTTTTCAGTTAATTTGTCATATATCTTAGGAATTGGGCGTGGCTAACATTTAACCACGCCCCTCCAACTGTCAGTTTTGGAAACAAACAGAAATGGTGAGAAGAAGGTGTCTGTTAGTAAAGAGCTTAAAATGACCAAGAGGCGACACTCAATAGAACGTTCCATTGCAACAGCTGCGCCCAGCAACAGCCCCGGATTCCGCCATTTTGGAGTGAAAGCGATCGGCTCTCCATTGAATCTTATTGCTGTGGCGATGGCAAGCAGCTGCTTAATTTTTTATTTTTTTATTTAAAAAGCACATTTAAGCCAAGATACAACCTGAAAGACGACAATTAAACACTTGCTATCACAATCATCAGCACTTTTAATAGTTTACTTTACAGACTTATATTATGCTGCTGTTCTATTGGAATTTTAATTCCAAAATGGCCGCTGCGCCATCTAGTGGCTGTTTCCCAAATCGCAGTAGAGTGTCATCTCTTGGTCATTCTAAGCTCTTTGCTCTTTTGTAATAACTCCCCCCAAACCCTTTTCCCGATCTTTCTGAATGAAATGCCTGCCCTTCTACATCCAATCAGCTCGCAGTAGAAAAAACAAGCCACACCCACTGTTTTCTCATTTAATATTGCGTTTCTAAAGGAACTGCATTACAATATATATATAAAAAAAAACGGTTCCAGCTTTCAGTTCATGTGGACTTTAATACACTGTTTAAAATGTTAGGGATTTAATTTAGGTAGCACAGTAGGTAGCAGGATCGCCTCACAGCAAGAAGGTCACTGGTTCGAGCCCCGGCTGGGTCAGTTGGCATTTCTGTGTGGAGTTAGCATGTTCTTCGTGTTTTCACGTGGGTGCTCCGGTTTCCCTACAGTCCAAAGACATGCACTATAGGGGAATTGAATAAACTAAATTGGTTGTAATGTATGTGTTGGAATACAAGATTGTATGGGTGTTTCCAGTGTTGGGTTGCAGTTGGAAGGACATCCGCTGTGTAAAACGTGGTAAGTTGGTGGTTCATTCTGCTGTGGTGACCTCTGATTAATAAAGGGACTAAGCTGAAAAGCAAATTAATAAATGAATGAATGAATGAGCAATATTTTGAAATCTTATCAATATTTATTTTTTTAAAGAAATATATAATATAAATTGTTAAATAATATAAGATATTTTGAAATGCACTTAATTTAAACTGAAACATAATTATTTAAATATTTGTTTTGATTTGTATATATTTTTTATTATTCATGGAATGTCATGAATTTTCTTAAGCCATATTTCCAATCTTACAGTGTCACATGAATCTACTCTGTGATTATTCATTAAAATGAATCAAGAGAATTAATTACATCACTTATTCACATCCAATATATTGTTTAAAATGTTAGAGGTTTAATCCTTAAAGAAAAACCAAGGCTGCATTTATCTGATCAAAATAAAGTAAAAATAACAAAATTGTGACATATTATAAACATTAAATTTTTTATTAATATTTTTACATGTACCCAATATAAAATGAAATATAATTATTGTAACAGCTGTTTTGGATTGGAATAATTTTTTTTTTAAATATATTCATGAGATTTTCATAAGCCATTTCTAATGTCCACAGTGTCACATGATCCTGCGTGATTGATCATAAAATGAATCAAGACAAGTAATTACGTCACTTATTCATTTCTAATATATTGTTGAAAATGTTAGAGATTTAATATATTTTTTAAAGCCCACCAAGGCTGCATTTATCTGATCACATAGTAAAACATAATACAAAAATAATATTGTGAAATGGGCTGCACGGTGGTGCAACGGGTAGCACGTTCGCCTCACAGCAAGAAGGTCACTGGTTCGAGCCTCGGCTGGGTCAGTTGGCATTTCTGTGTGTTTGTATGTTCTCCCCGTGTTGGCATGGGTTTCCTCCGGGTGCTCCGGTTTCCCCCACAGTCCAAAGACATGTGCTATACAGTAGGTGAATAGGGTAGGCTAAGTTGTCCATAGTCTATGTGTGTGTGAATGCGAGTGTATAGGTGTTTCTCGGTGACGGGTTGCAGCTGAAAGGGCATCCACTGCTTAAAACATATGCTGGATAAGTTGAAGGTTTATTCCTCTGTGGGGACCCCAGATTAATAAAGGGACTAAGCTGAAAAGAAAATGAATGAATGAATATTGTAAAATGTTATAAATATTAAATTCTTAAATAAATAATTTTAATTTATTAAATTTTAAATAAAATATAATTATTTTAACAGCATTACATTAATTACGTAACATTAATTAGCATATATGTTTACATATTATTATGAGATGTCATGCATTTTCTTAAGCCACTTCTAATTTCTAGTGTCACATGATCCTACTGAAATCAGCTTAATATGCAGATTTGATGCTCAAGAAATATGTGATACTAATATCCATGTTGAATACTTGATGTTAAAAGCTGTGCTGCTAAATATTTTGTGGAAACCATTTTCCCCAGTAATCAACAGACAGATTAAATGAATTAATACATTCCTACTAAATAAAACCAGTAAATTCTATAAAATTTTTGAAAACTAATTGTTTACATATTAGTATACTTAATTTGAATAAAGAGAATGAAAGTAACGATGACACAAATCTTGTTTTTGGGTTAACTATTTATGATAAAATAATCTAGAAGCAATCCTAAAAATTGGAACCTGCCACAAACACAAGTTCCACATTAATAAACAGACCCAAATGTGGCCTGAAATCCACCAGTTTGTTTGGTAGCGAACAGCTAACTCACCCCATCAAGGCCAAAGTGCTCTGACAGAAAAATGACAGTATTCATCTAAACTGGGCTTCACTCCACATTTGTAATTCAATGAGACCATCTTGTCTTTTGGTTGCCAAAGACCAAGCTCATGAATATTTGGGCCTACAGTGCAGCGCATAACAGCGCAACCATGAAAGTGAACACATTTTGTGTGGGGGGCTAATCCTAAACGCCCGTATGTTCATCCGATAAACATTTGCCCAACACCATTAGCCTGATCTGAGGGACGAGGAATGTTTTGCTGAAGTTTACTGTATGTATGAAAGGGACTCAAAGCCAGCTGGTTTGTACATGTGTGTCTGACAGCAGCCAATGCTGACGCAGTCATTGCTGTGAAGGCACTTTTTTTCTGACACACATGGCCTTCATCTCATGGCTATTCTTCAGAGCCAACATGCTTGATTTAGTTTTTCATGAAAAGGAGGAAGCTGCATGTGCATGCCAGCCAAAGGTTTCTGCCAGCCCATTCTCCATAGAGAGGTCTGCTCAGGCGCGAGCCAACATCGGGTTTAATGGACTTATTTGGCTTGTTAACACTCCATATTCACACAGAGATGAAGTCGACACATATACACATCAATATTCAGTTCTATTCCTACTTGATCCCTTCGCTCTCCAGCTATCCTTAATGGACCTTTTTAACAAGACTATGATTATGCGTTTCAAGCTTGGTAAATCCTCAAATGTATTTAATATTTTGATTCAAAAACATAGCATGTACATTTATAAAGCTAGACTATGCATTATATCATTTTTATATCAAATGCAATAAGCTAGTTAACGCTTGCTAATGCAAGAGTGTTTCCAATGCAGCATCTACTATATAGGACAGTACATATTATATTGTTCTCTCTTCTGACAGCCATTATCAGTCTCTCTCAATTGTATTTATTAAACTATCATGGAGTTTTTCTATTAGTATTTGAACAAATTGGAATGCAAATAAGACAAAAATGGTGTATTTGTGGTACTCTCTCATTCCCACACATAAATCTGATATATGGCAATATATGGAAAATACATATATAACATACAAGGTCATATTTGGATTTTGCATATATAAAATATACAGTGGTCAACATTTGAAGTGGATGAAAGTTGTCCTAAAACTACTGAACAACACTAAATCTTATATTAGGACAAATTTTGAAAAAAGTTTCTTCACATGTTGACTACTGTTTGTCATATATGCAACATATATTTCAAAGCATATATTACAAATATGTTCAAATATATCAGCAATAATTGTATAGATGTGTTCATTTTTGGCCAAGTCTAATTTATTTAAGTGAAGTCTATTTATAAACTAATTTCGAGGGGATCATGTGCTTATGATTGATCAAGGCTGGTCCCACATTAGCGAATGCATGATTCACCAATCCGATTATTCCTAACTCACTATAAATGACCAGAGTTTCTTACTTCAGTTATCTTTGCCTTGAAGAAACCCCCTTTCTACTCCTACTCCTCCTTTCCCTTAATAGGGCGGCATGGCAGCCCAGTGGTTAGCACTGTTGCCTCACAGCAAGAACGTCACTGGTTTAAGTCCTTAACAGGCCAGTCGACGTTTCTGTGTGGAGTTTAAATGTTTTCTCCGTGCTCGTGTGGGTTTCCTCTGGGTTCTCCAGTTTCCCCCCACAGTCCAAAGACATGCGTCATAGGTGAATTGACCAATCCAAATTGGCACTATAGTCAAGCTCTTAACCAGCAAGTATATCTCTACATAGCAATCCGTAATTAGTCATTAACCCTAAATAAGAGGGAGAGTTCTTGAGACCTACATGAGCTCAAACTCCCCTCTTGCCCTGCAAATGGGAGGGAGCCCCAGGCTCGAGGATCTTATGAGCTCAGGGCTCTCTTCCGGGACAGCATGTCAAACATGCTTTATAATCAATCATCAGCTAAGTGTGAACTCTTGAAACAAATATGTACATATGTGTAATTCCAATGATGAATTCCAATGAAGTGGCTATTTTTGCCATATTTCTAAATATATGTAGCATATATGACATATATTTTATATATGTAAACTCTCTATATAAACTTGTTACTCATATACGCAATTTGCATATATCTTAATGTATCAGATTTCTCCATGAAATTTACTGCTCTCTAAGTCTTCAGTGGCTGAAAAACCCCAAAAAATGTGAAAAAGATCTCTAAAATATACAACATACATTACCAGAGTTTGAGAATAGTGCTGGACATCTACATGAAATGTGCCCAAAAGCGTTCCACATGAGCGGATGCAAGTGAGTAAACAAGTGAGGCGGCTTAAGGGAGATAACTGCATTTAATAACACAGGGGAGGAACCCGGCTTTTTCAGCTGGCTTCCTAATCACAATACTCCAGGAGATCGCAGAAACACAAGACGGATAGCTCATAAAAACAGGGACACAGCCATAACTATTGTTCGGCGGTGAGCTTATGAACCCCCGCAGGTGGACATGCTGCAGATATTGAAGACACTTACTCATTGCCAAAGCCACAATAATTCTTGCGGTGACTTGTGTAGACGGGCCGGTGTGGGTGCTACTTTGAAGAGCTCGAGCGAGACTATTGAGCTCTAAGTACATTAAGAGAAACCCCCCAGAGGCCAACGCAATCAATGTTTGCCCAAGGAGTGTGAAAGTCTGTGTTTGACACCGCAGAGGACCTTGGGACTGCTGGACCTACTGTTGTTAGTGTCAGATAAAGCTTGGTATTTAGATATAGCAATTGTGTGGGCAAGCGTGCATGCTCACATATGAGCGTTTCTTCGACTATAGGCACTGTTATGTCCCAGGGGTTGATTTTATTCATACTCAAGCTTCAGAGCTTCAAGCTTCTTTGTAGGTCACATAAAAAAACCTATCAAGAAATATTTTGATATTTTGAATATATGCCATTGCTCTTTTGTGCAAAATGTGAATCCACAAAAATTACCCCAAATGCTGTGATAAGCATCCCATACCAGTAGTTGGCAATGTGACTTTGCAAAGAAATGCATCTGCGTACGTAAAGTATGGGTCTGTAATTCCCCAACTAACGTATGGGTTGGAAAAACCAAACCTCCAACATGTTGCAAATTACAGAAGGGTCTCTAAACAGAAGGGGTCAGCCCATTTATTAGTGAGAAATAGTTTGGTCTGATCTGTAACTATAATATTAAATAATAATATTAATAAATAAAATTACAGATAATATAAATACACATTTGACCACCACCGGTTTGTACCATTTCCTGCAGTCTATGCAGGAAAATATCCTGTCAGTGATCTGAAACTGGCAGATCCAAAACACAAATATATGCCATAAGTGTTCATAAGATACTTTCTTGTAAAATAGGTGATAAAAAATTTAAAGGATAGTTTGTATTTCAATTTTCAATTTAATTCAATTTAAGTTTATTTGTATAGCGCTTTTACTGCACTGTGAGGTTTAAATCTGCAAAGTGCACTGTGTTTAAAACTATTTCAATAACGAAATATTTGACTAAGAGTCGAGTAAATGAATCATGTTGGGGTCGAATAAAATGAATCTTGTGTCGACGTCAATACGGTACATCACCAAATATGTAGTGTCGGATCCGGTAAAACGTGAATGTGCCTTTCCCTTTAGACATTAACAGAGTGTGGGGGATCGTGGGACTAATCACGACATGAAGATGACGATCACTGACAGATGGAGATTCGGCTGCGGAGAATCTTGACCGCTAGTTTCTGTACACTTTGCGTTTACACAGAAGCATGCATTTGCTGTATTATCAACACAAATGGTTATAATAACGTTAACAAAGGTGAGTTTTTATATAACAAAGATTTCAAGAGTTCACACTTAGATAATGCTTAACTATATTAGCTAGTTTGGCATGCTGTCCCGGGAGAGAACCCTGAGCTCAGAGATAGGTGAGCCCAAGGCTACGGCCTGGTCAATAAGCAATAGGAGGGATACGAGATCAGGTAGTTCTCGATAACCTCCCGAGAATAGACCGCTGATTATGTAAGTTTGTACTTAAGAAGTTGCATGTTTTTGGGTGTGGGAGGAAACCGGAGTACCCGGGGAAAACCCACGCGAACATGGGGAGAACATGCAAACTCCGCACAGAGAGTGTCGGCTGTTTCAGCTAGCGCTGAACCAACTCGACTTCCTTGCTGTGGGGCAACAGTGTTAAACACTGGACCACCGTGTCGCCCGAAATCAAAACTGAGGAGGAGGGAGAAGGGATGGATGGGGGGGGGGGGGGGGGCAACGACGAGGAGGGGGGAAGAGTAGGCTGGATATTTATATTAAATTTGAAATGATCCGATAGGCTAGTTAGTGATTGGTGATAGGGATCAGCTGTTGTCAATCCTATCACGTGCTCCTCTCGAAATTAGTTTGTGAAACTTCACTTCAAGAGTTCACACTTAGATAATGCTTGACTATATTAGCTAGTTTGGCATGCTGTCCCGGAAGAGAACCCTGAGCTCAGAGATAGGTAAGCCCAAGGCTCCCGCCTGGTCAATAAGCATTAGGAGGGATACGAGATCAGGTATTTCTAGATAACCTCCCAAAAATGCTACTGGCTCGGGACAGCAGCCGTGTATTCGAAGAACGCCCCCCCAAAGTTAGAGAGAAGTGCTATATCCGGCTGTTGGATATAGTGGTAGAGAAGAAAGAAAGAATAGATAGGTGGAGGAGATGAGGACTCTTTGGAGTCTTAGCAGCACCATGTATGGTGAAGACTTCCCTTTTTTTTTTGCTGCTGGTGGTGAGCGTTTGTTGCTTTTCCATGTTTGAGGGATTTAGCTTGCAAATGCTGTCGCTAGCTGTCTCCCGGGTCTTCCAAAGCGAAGATGAGGAATGAAGTTTAGGCTGGATATTTATATTAAATTTGAAATGATCCGATAGGCTAGTTAGTGATTGGTGATAGGGATCAGCTGTTGTCAATCCTATCACGTGCTCCTCTCGAAATTAGTTTGTGAAACTTCACTTAATCGCGCCAGCTCCGGGCCACAGCGCACACTACTTGCGGGCTGATTCAGCTCGGATGCGGCACCGTCGGCTCACTAACGGCTGCCGCATTTGGCCCGATTCATTCAGGCCGGATGCCTATGGACTCACTGCCTGAGTCAATTGGGCCAGATGCGTCAGCCGTTGGCGAGCCGACACTGCCGCATCCAGGCCGGATCAGCCCGTGAGTAATGTGCGCGAGTAGGTACAGCAGACCGAGTCGGGCCGAGGGGTAAGTCTCTGGCAGGTGAGAGTCTAGCCAGAACTGGCCCGGGTGTATTTTGCTATCTGGGTGGTTAGGCGTGTATCAGCAAAATGATAAAGCCCTGACCTTACCAAATAAACAGTGTTCCACCAGATCCTGTAAGTCAGAAACTATAGTTTACTGCTGAGCAACTCATTTTATTATGGTAACATAACACAAAAATCAAATAATAACACTTCAGTCGCCTGCCGAAGCTCCGATGTCTGCTTTGAGAAACTGTCAATCACAGCTGTCAATCACGATGACACACCCAGCATTAAATTACTGCTCAAAACATACTCTTTACAAAAATGAAGATCTGCACCTAGATCAGCTGATAAACAGTGCCTTAACTGACCAGAACCATCTTTCGGAACATTTTATTGCAAGTGTAATTAATTTTTTATTTGGTCTAATGTCTCCTTTATTAACACTGAGAAGGCGGGCTTTATGACTTGTACTGCAGCCAGCCCCCAGGGGGCGATCTAACGGCTGAGACCTTTACTCAAAAGCAAGTTTGTGGCACACTTGGTTAAAGTTCATTTTCACAACAATACCACAGTATAACCAACCTAGTGCTGTGTTTGTTCCTGTCATTTTTCAGATAACCTACGCTGCAATGCGGGATTCGTCGGCCGTGTGCTATTGAAGGAGCAGCAGAGACTATTATGTATGGGACTTTGTCAGACTTTGACAGGGATTTTGTCAGTAACTGTTACAGTTCATATAGACCAGATTATTCTTCCTCTGGATCATAACATGCAAGTGTATTTGAAGTTGTTGCTTCATTTTGTGTAGGTTGCAAAATATGTATTTAATAGTGTGTTGTAACTTGTAATTGCTCCGCGCGGCTTGTAATTATGTATCTATTATCGCTTTACATATTGTGTCCAAAATCATGTTGAATACATGACACATGCTTCTTCCTTTTTCTACTGATTTAAATGCGTTTCTGAGCTTGTGATCCTCTGCCGTTTTTCTTTGCTATGGCTAACATCAGCTGTTCCTCACATGCGCAGCGTGGTCAATTTCCAAATTAGTTCAACTTTAGCCACTGTATGGATTAATACTGAATGTGTGTTGTTGTTATTACTTGGGGTTAGCGTTAAGAGTAGAGTAATATGCTGGTGTTTAACTGCATTGATTTATTGCACTCCTGCATTGGGCTCACACATATACTCTGTGCTGAATACTTCATAACCATGCTGGGCGTTTCTCTCTGTCTCAAGCTGAACCCAGTCGACCAATGACAACAGACTGGGTCATTGGACCAATCAGCACAGATTAGCCTCATGCAAAGGAGGGGTTTAGAAATAAATGAATCGCTGAACACATCATATGAGAGTCATTGGGATAATTTGGTAAAAATAAATGCACATTATATGACAATGAAAGAGTTTTTTAGCCTTGCATGCATATCAGCCTGTTGTTGAAGACCCCCTAAACCAAAATATGACCTTTTATAATGCATAATAGGGGCTTTTTAAAGTTACAATCAAATCCAAGTTATTATATATAAACACAGATAACTATGCTCGCACATGATAGTTAATAATATTAAGTGCAGTAAAATAAGTCCAATCTTTCATGAGCATCCATGTATTGGTGCTGGAATGCAAACTTTTTAACATTTGTTTTATATAAAAAATAGTTGGTCTTCGAGAATGACACATCTGCTGAAATAGTAAAAGAAAGTGGTTACTGTCAGTCAGCATACACACTGAAATTTTAAATAAGTTTAATTAATAAATCATATACATTTGTGTCAAATATATCACTTTGAATTAATGAAGTACAAATAATTATTACACAAACTACACCAAAAAATTATAATTTTTGACTCCGCCAATAATCAGTGAATAATTCACACACCGATTTACCAACTGACAGAATTGAAGAACAAACCTGAAGCCAGAGTTGCAGAATGAAAGGCCTTATAGTAAATGAAAAGCCCCCCAAAAAAGTTTCCTATTTTTAGTTTAAAGCGGTTATGTGCAAAAGCCTACTCACGATGAACCACAAGCGATATCAGCTTTTCTCTACAGTTTATTTATCTTGCTTCCAGATTATGGAGCCTGACATTTTTATGATATATAGAGCAGAGGCTTGGTTCTAACCATCAGTTGTTTGTTGTATGGAATAAAAACCTGAATGCGAGCTTCAATCGTAATTAATCGTAAGTAATGGCAAGGGTTTAAGTGGAATAAATGATTGGAATGTCTACTTAATTACGCCTGAGAAAAGGCCTGTCATTACACTCACGCTATACTCACAATATTCATGTCAACTATATAATTGCTCACATGAATTTAAAAATTTAACTTTTACGTCTGTTGAAATTGAACATTTCAAAATATAACTCACATTAGCTCATATCCATTAATTATATATATATATATATATATATATATTAGGAATGTATCTGT
>CAIGQZ010032903.1:1265445-1280097 GCA_903798205.1 Danio tinwini | reverse complement strand
AGGAATGTATCTGTAAATGCCAATTAGTAAATTAACAATAAGATTATTGAATAGCTAAGAAGCATTTTTCATTACTGCCAAGGTACTGTAGTCAAATATTATTAAGAAATTAAAGTGTTACCAATTAACTGATTAACTAATTTTACTCAGGAATACAGTACTACAATAATGTTCCTTTGTTAAATCGAATCAGAATAAATAGCTAATGAACCGTACATCAGGGTGGCCAAACTCGGTCTTGGAGGGCCGGTGTCCTGGAAAGTTTAGTTCTAACCCCAATCAGACAAACCTGAACTACCTAATCAAGCTCTACTAGGCTTTCTAGAAACATCTGTGCAGGTGTGCAGAGGCAAGTTGGAGCTAAAATCTGCAGGACACCGGACCTCTAGGACTGAGTTTGGACACCCCAACTGTACATGTACATAGTTTGTGAAATAGTTTTTTTATTTTATTTGTGAATTTATTGCTTTTAATATTACATTAGGTAAAGGTTCCTTTAAATATTAAAATTTATAAAATATATAAATATATATATATTAACATGCAGTTTATTTTTCAAAAATGCTAGGGCCCCATATCTGGAATTCTTAGGGCCCCCAAATCACTACTCACTATCACTAGTAATACACTATGTACTATATTTCTATCTGTTGTAATTGCCTGTTGTTATTGCAATGAAACAACAGTGTAACTACAATATGAGATGTGATGTGAGAGGAAAATTGATATTTTCTCAGCATTGCAGCATATTTGCTGTCATTCGTGTCTATAAATAGACAACTATTTCTACCCAATTATGCAAATTACATGTAAAAATACCTATTATAATGTATTTAAACACCTCACCTTTTTGAGAGTTTCCTTAGTGAGTGACAACAAAGTGACAATGCTAGTGGCAGAGCACATGGGCCACACAAACACACACGCAGAATAATGGATTGCCAGTAACACATTCTCAGAAGCCCTGTTATCACCTAAATCAACACTCATTGAAAAGTGTTTGCACAAACAGATTTTTCAAGCCTGCTTTCTCTTGGCACCCTGTCCCTCTCGTCAATATAATACAGTCTCTTACGTTATTCCGTGCTCCCCTTTTCACAGTAACCAATATGAAATCCATCCTAGCCCTGGCATTTCCATCTCAAGCTAATGCGAGCCACTTAGTATCTCTGGCAGGTCTGTGTGAATGTGTGCATGTTTACCGTCCTGTATACAGCGGGCACGCATCCAAAAGAGAGTGTTTCGGGTTAGAAGAGGACCCGACGACATCCATAAAACTAAATCACCGTCCTTAGTGAATGTCTTTCAAATAGCAGCTCATATATAAATATAATCCCTCCTCCTTGTTCTAAAGCCAGTTACATGTCACCGGTCTTTGATCAGTGAGACTAAAGGCCCTTTGAGACTAAAGGCTGTGTTCATACCAAGAATGATAACTAAAAAGTTAACTATAAAGCCTAAAGTTCATTATAAAGTCTAATATACAGTGAGTGTGTGTTTGACAATATTTTTACCATCAGTATAGTGTTTGTTTACTGAACACATAAAAAAACTAAATAAAAAGCAAATTTACTGTAAAAAAAGAAAGCAACAATAATGTGGTAAAAATGTGGTTAAAATATGGTAGCAACATATTAGGTTTTACGGATTTAACATAATTTTATGGTAAAGCCACAAAAGCTATGATATAATGTACCCTTCCTTAAAATGAAGTACTAATCTATGATTTGTAGACTAACAAAACACAGGCTCATTGTGAAAACATACTTATATACACATGACTGCAGTTCCTATGTAAAATGAGCACTACAGGTCAGTATGATGCCAACAACTTTTGCTCCATTTCATAATAAAATTACAGGAACAAATAATCAATGAATAAAGGATTTTTTTTGTTGTTGCAGTTCTTTGCACAACACTAAATAAACAAAACAACTTAATGGTGTCTATGATTTGAAATCAAATATGTGTGCCTCACATATCAATTGCCATATAGACAACTTTTCTGCTGTGGTCAGTTTGCTTGGTAGCTTACATTGTACAGTGTTGTCCTGTGAAGCAAAAATGCTAGGGTTTGAGTCTAATGAAGCACTTTTCCACAATAG
The DNA here is from genome assembly GCA_903798205.1 of Danio tinwini. Lineage (NCBI taxonomy): Eukaryota > Metazoa > Chordata > Actinopteri > Cypriniformes > Danionidae > Danio > Danio tinwini. The sequence continues at coordinate 1,277,992 of CAIGQZ010032903.1, read as the reverse complement.
AAATAAAAGCATTGTAAAATCAAGGTAAAACTATGTGGTTGTAGTACTTTTTTTCTTACATTTGCTTTTGAAAACACTAGGTTTGGTTTAGACAAAGTTTTAAGTCAGTGGTTGCTTGGTGATCAGTATGACAAACCTGCCTTTTCATGAACATGTATAAGAAGGATGTATACTGTATATGAAATGTTCAACAAAATGTACCCTCAGTCAGTGTTTCCTAACCCTGTTCCTGAAGGCACACCACAGTAAACATTTTAAAACTCTTCCTAATTAAACACTCTTCAATCAACTCATCAGGACATTAAAGGAGACTCCAAAACCTCAAATAAATGGGTCAGATAAAGGAGACATCTAAAATATGGATTGTTGGTGTGCCTCCAAGAACAGGGTTGGGAAATCCTGCCCTAAGTAACATATTTCAGATTTACATGATTGCTTGCAACTGGTCCTGCATTATCCAATTTATGATTCACCAATCAGACGATTTCTAAGCCACTATAAATACCCTAAGTTCCATATAACAGCCATCTTCATTTTGAAGAATCCCCCCTTCAACCACTACTCCTCCTCCTTTCCTAGATGGGTGATGCGGTGGCCCACTAGTTAGCACTGTTGCCTCACAGCAAGAACGTCACTGGTTCTAGTCCTTACCAAGCCAGCCGACGTTTCTGTGCAGAGTTTACACATTCTCCCCGTGCTCATGTGGGTTTCCCCCGGGTTCCCCCTTTTCCTCCCACCGTCCAAAAACATGCAACTTTAGTTAATTGACTAAACTAAATCAGCACCATAGACATGCTCCTAGTAAGTAGTAATCTCTTAACAGCAATCCCTATCTGTTCATTAGCTACTAAAGCAGGGGAGTTCTCGAGATCTACCTGAGCTCAAACTCCCCTCTCGCCCTACAAACGGGAAGGAGCCCCGGGCTCAAGGATCTTATAAGCTCAGGGCTCTCTCCCGGTACAGCATGCCAAACAAGCTTTATAATCAATCAACAGCTAAGTGTGGACTCTTGAAATCAACTTTTGTGCCTAAAGCAATTCGGTTACGTAATAAATTTAGTTAATCAATGGATTAAATAAATTGTTATTGTTTAATTTTAATTTTTGTTTGTGTACTTGATGTTAAGTTTAGTGTTTGTAAGTGGGTTATTCTAGTTATGTGTGAAGCACCACCATGTCAGAATGAATTGCCCCAAGAGGATTAATAAAGTTTTAAACTATAAACCATTTTTTCCTACTAAGGATGTCAATGGGTAACATCAACCAGCATTTTTCTAAATATCTTCTTTGCTGTTCAATAAAAGAAGTAAAAAATAATAAAAGTTTAAAACCACATGAGAGAGGGAGAGAGAGAAAGAAAGAGAGAGTAAATGATTAATTCATTCATTCATTTTCTTTTCGGCTTAGTCCCTTTATTAATCAGGGGTCGTCACAGAGGAATGAACCGCCAACTTTTCCAGCATGTTTTACGCAGTGGATGCCCTTCCAGCTGCAACTCAACAGTGGGAAACACCCATACACTCTTGCAATTACACACATACACTAAAGCCAGTTTAGCTTACCCAATTCACCTATAATGCATGTCTTTGGACTGTGTGGAAAACCGGAGCACCCAGAGGAAACCCACTCCAACATGGGGAGAACATTTAATCTTTTTGGCACACAGAAATGCCAACTGACCCAACTGGGGCTTGAACCAGCAATCTTCTTGCTGTGAGGCAATCGTGCTACCCACTGCGCCACTGTGACGCCCAGTAAACGATGAATAATTTTCATATTTTGATAAAATATCCCTTTAATGAATGATCCAAAACAAGTAGTTCAAAAGTTTGATTCATTTAAAAAGGAAGCAAGTCTTCATGAATGAATCATTGACTCAACTGATTCAGTCAAAAGCATTCATTCAGAAATGAAACACTGTAGTGTTAGTCTGAGATGCACATCTTTTGCTCCAGCAGATAAAAAGGTAATATGTAACTCTCCTATTGGTAATCTTGTTTTTTTTTTTTTTGGACTGTTGCATAAAATCAATATTGCAATTATGTATTGTGTGATTACTTAATTATATCATATTGTGACAAAGTAGGGAGGTTCAGTTTTCCCACAGAGAGATTAGTGCGTTGTGCCGGAGGAACAGTTGCACAGGAGACGAGAGCTGTGTTTCCCCAGGGTTTAATAAAATGACAGTCACACTCATCAAAATACATGGGGATGGGGAGGAACAATACATAAATTAACTTCCAACTTGAGTCACAAATAGAAAAAATAAACAATAGGAGAAATAGAAGTCTCCTTGTCCATGAGGGCATTTATCTCAATGTTGCTTGTTATTTTTCCTCTCACGCGTCACTGCACCCTGTGCATTCACGGTTTTCATTTTGTCACAAAACACAATAATCAGTATAAGTGACCATTACAATAACTTACAAATATAAAATCAAAAACACACAAAAGGATATTTTTGCTTTCATATATTGAATTATAGACTCGTTCCATCTGTATTCCAGAAGATGTTGGACTGTTTTTATGCAAAGTGAGTGACATACTCTATAATGTCAGTTTCAAATAACACTTATGATTAACACTTATGATCAGCGTAGTGTGCAATTAGCTATAAAGTAACTAATTAAATGACTATTCATTTTTAGGTAATTTAATTATAATATACTTGCTTTAAATACTTTAAATAAATAAAACAGTTCTATATGAATCGATTTGGAGAGGCAACATAATATATATTTTAAAAAATAATAATATGTTTTATATTTTTTATATCATTTATTTAGACAACTGCATGTGCTTATGAAAAATGTATTAAAAAATCTGTTCACACAAATAAAAATTCTGAGAATCAGTATTCAGTTATGTTGTTTTTCAACATTTCTCAGCTAATGGTTATATTTGTCCGACAACTGAACATGCTTAAGAAACAATGACTTTAAGATTTGTGCCAATATATTCATTCAATAATTTTCTTTTCGGCTTAGTCCCTTTTTTTAATCAGGGGCCGCCACAGCAGAATAAACCACCAACTTATCCAGCACATGTTTTACGCAGTGGATGCTCTTCCAGCCGCAACCCAACACTGGAAAAGACCCATACACTATGGCCAATTTAGTTTATTCAAATCACCTATTGCACGTCTTTGGACTGTGAGGGAAAACCGATCACCCAGAGGAAAGCCACGAGAACATGGGGAGAACATGCAAACTCCACACAGAAATGCCAACTGACCCAGCCGGGGCTCGAACCAGCAACCTTCTTGCTATGAGGCTGTCGTGCCACCCACTGCGCCACCGTGCACCTTGCCAATATTGGAAATGTATGAAATGTTGTCATTACATTCAGTCAGAAACATTTAGTCTTTTGCTAAGTATTACTTACATTTGAGGTTTTCATTTTTAAAATAAACTTAAAAGGTGCTATTTGATTCAAATGAAAAGGATTAGGTTTATTATTGTCTATGCATTGAGATTTATGTGATTTTTTTAGTATTCGGTCAAGTAATTCAATTACTTATTGAGCAATTAAAGGGATAGTTCACCCCAAAATCAAAACTATTTACTGACTTTTCATTTGTCCAGAACCCGTTATTCTGTTGAACTCACAACAGGATATTTAGAAGAAACTTGAAAACCTGTAACCACAGTAGGAACAATTTCATAGAATAGTACAATTCCATAGTAGGAAAAGCACAAACTATGGATTACAGGATTACAATGGTTACAGGATTTTAGCTTTATATTCAAAAAAAGAAAGAAACTTAAACAATTCTGGACAGTGAGTAAAAAGTAAAGAAGTTTTGGGCATACTATCCATTTACCTTACTTTTTACATGAAGTAAGCCATCTAAATACACACTCAACAATTATATTGCTGCTTGTTCAAACTATTGATGTAAAATCAAACAACACAATTCAAACACAATTCAATCAAACAACACAATTCTTGAGATTTTATTGGGACAAATTAATTGTTTTATGTTCAATTCACTTAAACTTTCAATTTACCCTGCATTATTCATTCATTCATTCATTTTCCTTCGGCTTAGTCCCTTTATTTATCAGGGGTCGCCACAGTGGAATGAAGCGCAAACTTTTCCAGCATATGTTTTATGCAGTGGATGCCCTTCCAGATGCAACACACTACTGGGAAACACCCATACACTCGTATTTACACACATACACTTCGGTCAATTTAGTTTATTCAATTTCAGTAAACTCTGCTCCTTTTAAATTCAGACAAAACGACATGTTAATCATTAGCGTAACAGCTATCATCCTCAGTGTGAATGGGCCTTGCATGCTTGATTGTGCAGGGCAGCTCTGAAAGGGTCATTCGAGCAAGTTATTAAAGTTAACCCAAAGCACATTCTCACAAGATCTGACGGAGCCCCATATGAATGCAGATCAGAGGGCTGGGTTCACAACGAAACCTCGCTTTCTCCAGCTCAGACCCATAGGAGTCGGGGCCGGCTGCGTTATCTCTTGTCGCCGAGCCTCTGAGATGGGGAGGAGACGCGGGGAGCTATTTTTGCAAGCTTAACCAATGCTGTTAGAGGATCTATCAAGAGTAATTTGCCTCACAAAGGTCATCGCAGCCAGGGGCAGAGGCAGCATCACAGGCAGGAGCAGTGACTCACTACGGTCCACATTCTCCTGCCGGCTTCACAGGACGCCGTGTTCCCACCACAGCAAATCAACACACTGTCACGGAGGGATAAACTGGCATCAATACTCTATTGATTTTGCATGGCATTAGATATTAATACATCGGTTCGCTAAACGTCGCATGCTTTCTGAAGCCTGGCCTATGGAAAGTGGAAATAATTGTGCTCTTAAATAGAATAGTCACAGTGCACAGTGGTTATGCTGCACGTTCGTGAAATCACTGAATTCTGTACACTCCAAAAAAAACAAAAAAAAAAAACAGAGAAGAACGAGGGATAAAAAGGTCCCTGAGTTTTCATCTACCGTCTCATATGCGCACCAACAGCGCTAACTCTGAATATGACAAACAAATGATTCATCAGTAACTTCTAGACTATAATTCATGTTTAATTCATGAACAATTGAAAGAACGTGTGCAAATAGATAAAAATGATGCTTTATTTTAAATATTTTTATATTATAATAGTTTAGCATTTTTAAATAATTTAAATTTTATTTTGATACATTTTTTTGAATTGAATGTACACTTCAATTCAGTTTTAGTTTGTTTAATTCATGTTTTTGTTAGTTTTCATTCATTCATTCATTTTCTTTTCGCTTTAGTCCCTTTATTAATCCGGGGTCGCCACAGCGGAATGAACTGCCAACTGCCAACCACTGCTTCGCCCCTTTGGTTATTTTTAGTTTAGTATTTATATTGTGAACATATTTCTAGTTAGTTTTTATAGTTTTAGTTTTAGTAATTCTAGTTTAGCAAAGTTAACTGATCACATCCAGTGTCAACCAAAGCAAAGTTTAGTGTTTGCACAACTTACATTTAATTTTGTGCACACATCTTAGTAATAAAAATAAAATAATTGTTTAAACAGACACTGAATCCAAAACCATATAACACAATGAATAAAAGTAAAAATTATGAAAAATTCAGACAATCTTCTTCATATTAAAGATCAGACTGTATATTTAGTTAACCCTTGTTTGCTGTTTTCATCCACTCAGGGGTGATTTTTAGTCTTAATTTGGCCACAACTTTCTCTGCGTTTAATATATAGTGACAAATCTTATTCATTCATTCATTCATTTTCTTTTCGGCTTAGTCCCTTTATTAATCTGGGGTCACCACAGTGAAATGAACCGCCAACTTATTCAGCACATGTTCTACGCAGCGGATGCCCTTCCAGCTGCAGTCCATACACACTCATACACTACGAACAATTTTAGCTTACCCAATTCACCTATAGCGCATGTCTTTGGACTGTGGGGGAAACCGGAGCACCCGTAGAAAACCCACGTGAACGCAGAGAGAACATGCAAACTCCACACAGAAACGCCAACTGACCCAGTCAAGGCTCGAACCAGTGACCTTCTAGCTTTGTGGCGACAGCACTACTTACTGCACCACTGTGTTGCCCGACAAATCCTATTTTGACACATATTTTGAAAAATGCTTTGAAATTAAAAAAAAATTTAATTGAATGTGTACATTTTAAAATAACATTGTCGAGGATAAAAACACAATGAAACCATGGGCGTGCAGTGCCGATAGGGAGGACGCTGCAAAGGCCACCTGCTACCCAAGTGAGGAGACTGGTGGCAAGAGAGCATATGGACTAGCCCTGAGAAGGGGGAGTACGCATATGAATACAAGATGGTTAGCGGTGAGGGAAGACACGGGTCCGCCTGTGAGGGGGAACTGCACCGTGGCAGTATAAGCATATGGGATCGCCTAGTGGGGATCTCACATAGCGGGCACCTATACCCAAAACGCGGGCTGACCAGCGGGCGTACCAGCAATGTAACGGGCCAGTGCCTGACTCCTCCCCTGAGTCAGATACTGGGGGCCTCGGAGGAATATCTGCAGGGTTCGTCAAACGGGGAACTTTACTGACAGAGCAAAAAAGCGCACGTATCTCCGTGTTAGAGAGAATGGCGCAGCAAGCGTTTTACAAAACTTAACCAAATTTCTCATTCACCGCGCGAGAAAAACGGCTCCCCTCAAGATTAAAAATCTCGCAATAGGTGTCGCCCAGCCCGCTGCTCTACAATGTCTGTTAGAAAGGCGCCACGTGCTAACACCCTAAAGGATGCATGCTTTGAGGAGCGCGCTCTTACTCCTGGGGGCCACGGCTCACCCTGGCTCAGATGAGCGAGGGCGATGGCATCCACTGTTCAGTGGGTATGTTCCAACCTCTGCTTGGATACGGCACTTCCCTTCTGCCGATCACCATAACAGATAAAGGGCTGAGTACAGTTCGTATAATAATACGCACGTGAAAGAACACAGCAATAAGGGTCTGTGTCTGCCTCCTCTGTGGGCAGCGCTTGCAGGTTCACTACGTAGCTGAAATGGCCTGTAGACGGTGCTCGAGGCTGAGTGATGGTGTTAACCACCTAATAGGTAGGTCATCTAAGTCCTCTGCGTTCCATCTATGAACCATACGTGAGGCGCAGGTGCCAAACGGTGCCTGTCCCCTGCTTCCAGGGGATGTGCCAGGGAGGGGCCATCACAAGGAGAGAGTTGAAAGAAGGTCCAAATGGGCCAGAGAGGTGCAATACAAGAGTTGTTCCTGACCTCCCTGACTTACACAGTATCTGTGCGAGTAGGCTCACTAGAAAAATGCGTTTTACGCACGCCCCGGGGCCAGCTGTGTAGGCAATGGATTTTGCAGGGTTCGCCATATGGGAAAATCAAGCTAGAGAGTGCACGAATCTCTGAGTTAGAGAGAGAAAAGCGCAGCCCATAACAGCTGGTCAGTCGGGGGTGGAGTCTCCATTTACCCAGGTGAAACTGTTGTGAGAGCGCGTGGGCTGCACGGTTGAGCTTGGTGGGGAAAAATAGAATGCAACGATTGCGCCACTTATGACTCTGGGGAATCAGACTGCGAGCGAGCTGAGACATGCGGCGAGAGCGGATACCCCCCATCATGTTGATATACACCACCACCGCTGTGCTGTCCGTCCTGACCAGCACGTGTTGACGCTCAAAAAAAAAACGGCGGAGAGCGAGGAACCCTGCCAACAGCTCTAGGTGATTGATATGCCAACGCAATTCTTTTCCACAGGCCCGCAGCTGCATGCCCGCAACACATGGCCCCCCAGCCTGTGCTGGAAGCATCTGTCGAGATGACAATATGTGTGGACGCCTGTTCTAGAAGCACTCAGGCCTGTAGGAACAAGGGGTCGTTCCAGGGGCTGAGGGTGTGGCGACACAGCGTAGTGACAGTCACCTGGTGTGTGCCCGCGTGCCATGCACGTCTGGGGACTCGATCGTGAAGCCACTGCTGAAGTGGTCTCATATGGAGTAATCCGAGCGGCATGACAGTGGCTGCGGATGCTACAGTATATGCCCCAAGGAGCCTCTGAAAAGATTTCAGTGGGACCACTATTTTGCTGTCGAACTCTCGCAGACAGTTCAGCATTAGCTGAGCGCGCTCTCCTGAGAGGTGCGCTGTCATGGTGACCGAGTCCAGCTCCAACCCGAGAAAAGAGATCCTCTGCACGGGGGCGAGTTTGCTCTTTTCTCGGTTGACCTAAAACCCCAATAGGTGGAGGTGCTGGAGCACCTTGTCCCTGTGCATAATCAATTGCTCCCGAGAGTAGGCTAAAAATCACTGAGATAATTGAGTATGCACCGAGAAAATTGAGTATGCGGATGCCCGCAAGCCAAAGGGGTGTTAGGGCACCCTCCATGAGCTTGGTGAAGACCCGCGGAAACAGAGAGAGCCAAAAGGGGAGAACTTGTACTGCTAGGGTCGACCTTTACACGCAGACTGCAAAAAAATTACGGTGGCGTGGAAGAATGGAGACATGAGGTACGCTTCCTTCAGGTCTATTGCTGCAGACCAATCCCTAGGACGAATGCACCGGAGAGTGCGCTTCTGCATAAGCATTTTGAACAACAGCTTGTAAAGAGAGCGGTTCAAAATGCGCAGATCTAGGGGAGGAGATCCCAAGATCCCAAGGGGAGGGAGCAGAGGGGAGGATCCTTCATCAGACCATGACAGCCCATCCTCCGATGCAGCGGTGGACATCTGAGCCTCGGTGTCATCAAGTGAGAGGGCGGCCATTCGAGGACAGAGCGCTTCTCTCACTCAAAGCTTGGATGGAGTGCATGGAGGAGCGAGAGGTCCGCAAGCCTGAGGGTGGTAGAATTACTCCCACTGTGACCCTCAGATCTGCTCAAGTACCCAACCGCGGAGCAGGGGACAACTGCGGTGGGTGGCTCTTTTGCAAGAGTGAGCCACGATCTTAACTGCGCAACAGACATGCCACTACAGGGATGGTATGCACTGCCCACGAGCACCGCATTAACATGCTGGACCCCCAAACATGAAACGCAGTGCTCGTGTCCATCATCCGAGGACAGAAAACCACCGCATCCAGAAATTAACAGTCGGAGTGACGTCTTGAAAAAGACGAGCTGCACGACTGTGTTGCTCTTTTAAGAAATTCGCAACAATACATACCGTTCTGGAGTACCTGACACAAAGAACGCCAGGCAAGGGAGAAACCCAGCTCGACTGTCTGCCGCTACGTTACACACTCTGGACCGGGAGATCGCTCTCGTTCACTCTCTGTCTGAAACTCAGCTGGAGGAACCCTCATTCACTCTCTCAGAAGGCTGTTAAAGTCTCTGAAGCGAAAAATTATGCTTTAGCTTTGCGCGTGCTGTGCTCTTATAGCCAAATTGATTGCAACGAGCATCAGCTGCGCAAGCTGAAGCTGCCAACTCATTGGCATTTCAGTGGAATTTTTTCCACAAAGCATTGAAGTTCCCCTCCCGAAGGAGAACTATCCTTATCAAACAACCGTCTTTTGAATGCTTATTTGAAAGAGAGTGAGGTGTGCACTTATCTTGATATGCCTGAGAAAATCAAAACAAGCAGCTCAGCTTTCATAACATAGTAAGTGTATTTATTCACACACACTATAATCTGCTGGGGTAAATTCTATGTGTCACTCTACTAAATATCACAATAAAATGTTTTACCCCATAGAACTACCCCTTTTTTTGCCCAGACCAGATCTAAAGGGTTAATGCTGCCAACTGATGATCAACAGTAAATATTACACATTTTAACTCTTCCCAACAGGGAAAACCACCAACAATCAAGAAGTCCTGATTATATGCTGTCATTGTTTTGCAATCCAAAAAAATGCTATAATAATCTAAGTCAAGGGGGCAAAACCAGCCACCAACATAATGAAAGGGTAGTAAATTTGAAAGGTACATGACGATTAAACACATAGTTCACGTTTTTTGGCAAATGAGGAAGTTTTTATGATCATATAGAAAATATGTTTTCATAATCTTGCACTTGACTGATTTGTTTGACTGTAGAAGCGCCATCTACAGGTACTTCTATAAACAGCACTAGGACAGATTTTCCACCATAGTTTATTAATTCTGCTTAATAATTCTGAAATTAATTCTGAGTAATTTTTCAACAACTGTTTTGTTTAGTAGTTTTTCATTTATTGTTAATTTTTCATTTTATTTTAGTAAAAAAACAAAAAAAAATTCTTATTTTAAGTTTTAATTTAATAAAATAACCTTGATTTGCACAGTAAAAGAGTGAGAAACGATGTGTTATACTGTGGCTTGAGTTGCAGATACGCAGCTAATATGCAGAAACATGCATGTACAACTGACTACTAATGAGAGCTTTGCAGTCTGGGTCTGTTTATTATGTTTGAATTAGTTTTAAGGACAGAAGATGTTGACTGAGGATCTTGCTTGAGGCGTGTGTCTTTAGAGAGAGTCAAGAAAAGAAAGGTTGTTTAGAAAGCTCTTATATGGAGATAAATTGGGCGTGTTTTATGCAAATTAATTTCAGTGACATTAATAAAAAGTTAAGGACATATACAGCTAACCTAATGTTAATTAACATACTTTTTTCATGTTTTGAATTATGCATTCAAAAATGCATAAAGCTATACAAGCTGGTTTATTGAAGTTTTATAAACTAATTTTGAGAGAAGCATGTGATATGATTGATCGCAGCTGGTCTTGCATCAGTAATCATTGCTAGTCCAATCAGAAGAATTCTAGCCTCCAAAAAATAAGCCTATTCATCCTATCTTCCTTATCTTCGTTTTAAAGAAACCCCTCATCCACCCCATCTCCCCCTTTCCTCCTTTAACAAGGGCTGATCTTGAGACCTACTTGATCTCAGACCCCCTGTCATGCTACATGACCAGGAGGGAGCCCTAGACTCGAGTATCAGGGTTCTCTCCTGGGACAGCATGCCAAATCTGCAAATTATATCAAGCAATAGTGTGAACTCTTGAAATGATTTTCAGTGAACATGAACATTTAACACACAACCGAATTATCATTGTTGTTGTTGTTGTTGCAATCAGACTAACTACAATTTGGACAGATTTATTAATGTTTTGATAAAAACTAACTATTTTACTTTTATATCATGGAATAGACGAAATAATTTACATGCTAAAGCTGATATAGGAATGCTGCATCTCTAAGTTATTTGTCTTGTTTAAAAGTAAGATTTCCTAAGCAAAATTGTACATTTACTGGAAAGTGAGTGGAAAGAAGAGTGAAATATTAGTATTTATTTATTCATAATACTTCAGTATTAACGACAGTAGTATTGAAAAATCACACTTATGTAAAAGTACCTTTACTTGCCTTAAAATGTAGTGCAAGTAGAGTACTAGTATCTGTTGTAAATATTACTCAAAGTATGAGTAAAAAGTAGACCTTTTAAAAATACTCGAGAGTAGTGAGTGTTACCCTCTGAAAAGCTAATGTATTTACATGTAATTTGTGGATGTGTAAACGTAACATTCTGTAGTGCATTTAGGTATTTCCCAGCAGGAACACAATGTCATAAGACGTTAATACTAGGTTAGATTTAGGTCATGATATCGGGTGACCAAAATTCAATGTCTAGCCAGCATCTAAGGACAATTGTCGATTTTAAGTTGTGCTAGAAAGTGACCAAAATTCAGCATCTTAAACCAACATCAGAATAACATCAAATACTGACATTTATTCATCAGGTATGGCAACCAAAATCCAACATCTGATAGATGTAGTGGTAACGTCCACACAATGTCAAGCTGTAACATCATTAGAAGTTGATATTTGGTTAATTTTAGGTTGGATGCTGGACATTGACATCAGCCTGATATTGAGTTCTGACATTAACCTGATTTTTTAATTCAAAACAAAATGCAACGTCCCCACGCCGCTTGGGTACAACGTCAATCTGATGTCATGTTGACGTATTGTGCCTGCTGGGTGATTAAGGCCATTGCAGTCATCATACAGTAAACATCCGTCATCTTTTCATTAGTTACATGCATCCAAACAGTCTCTGTGTGTAAAGATTTTGGACATCTTGGACACTTTTAATGCTTCTAAACAGTTTTTAACAAGCTGCATTTATAAATCGCCCATATCTTGTGGTAGTTAATTATGATGCAATTTACCTCTTTACTTCTATGTGCGATTTAATTGGACAGAAATCACAGGACTGATTTTTTAATCCCCATAAACAGGAAAAAATATAGTGACTGAGGGTTGAAGGAAAGTAGTGGAGTAAAAGTACCGATACTGCAGTAAAAATGTACTCAAGGGAAGGTAAAAGTGCACATTTATAAAACTACTTAGTAAAGTACAATTTCTGAGAAAACCTACTCAATTACAGTAATTTGAGCATTTGTACTTTGTTACTTTACACCACCGATGTCCATAACGCTAAAAAAAATGTCACATCTGTCATGGGGGAAAATAACAAAAAAAAGTGAAGAAAAAGTTTAATTGATTTAATATTGATCCATCCATCCATCCATCCATCCATCTATCTATCTATCTATCTATCTATCTATCTATCTATCTATCTATCTATC
>CAIGQZ010032903.1:1241702-1258431 GCA_903798205.1 Danio tinwini | reverse complement strand
AGATAGATAGATAGATAGATAGATAGATAGATAGATAGATAGATAGAGTACTTTCACTTTCAGAAGCACACGAGACGTCTTACCTTCTAGACAGCAGGTTCTCCAAAGCCCTGAATGGGTCATGACTTCCTCATTCTTCCTGCTTGTCTCGTTCTCGTTATTACTTTTGACCCGGCACACTCCTCGAGAGTACAGCCAGTAGTCCGTTCCCACAGCGATAGTCATCAGGCTGAACGCGGCGAAAGCGCCCACTGTGGTGATGAGCATTTGGACTCCTCTGTCACACATCAACATTTTGCCTCATTTCAGGATGGGGGGTTAAAACAGGGTTCTTAGCGCGTCTCGCAAAAATAGTAAAATCTCCTAGCCTGCCTGGTGCGCGGACTCCATGCTCCAATCGACTTCAGAAGCCCATACTATTATCATGTGTTGATTTCTGGGGTGTCGAGACTGTTGCAGTCGCTGTTGCTGCTTCTCAAGTTCAGCAAGAAACCTCACAGTGTTTCCATCGCTTACGCGGAGAGCTGTTTGTTTCTCATTCTGGGCTGTGGAAAAACTGTCACAGACGAGCAGTCTCTCATCAGCACCACAGCATTTTTGCAATTGAGGTACTAGGCTGAGAGAACGACACGATGTGACTTCACAAAAACATCTTTGTTTCCCGAAAAAACGGCAACAAATCAGCGCTCGCGCACGGTGAATAAGTATGAAAAACAGTGTCCCTCGTTAATCCAACAGAAAACACCTTCGTTCAGTTGATGCATCCGGTATTTTTCTGTAAAACACGAGAGAAGAGTAAAATATCCCACTTCATGGTCAGCTCGTGTCTCCCCCCTTCAGATCTGGCGAATATGAACAAGATACATTTGATCATGTATGGAGCAGCATGTTATGAAGGCACCTATCAAGAAGTGATCGTTAAAACAAACAGAAATCCCAGCACTTGTAATTGCTGTCAACGGTGATGCTGGTGCCCGCAAATGTGTCTTACAGCAATGACAGCTCCCACGTTCCTCCCGAATCCGCTTGTTTGAAACACCGCCCACAGAGGGAGCGGAGCCGAGCGGAGGGAGCGCTGGCTGCTGTCCGCTGCTGCTGCTGCTGAATGGACGGAGACGCGCGTCTAATCTCCGAGTTTCTCCCCGCACAGCGCCCCTGGCTCAACCAATGCGCTACTTAAGGCCTTCATATGCAAAGATATGGGCAAGAAGCGATGCATGAAAAATCGGACCCTGGAGAGCAGGAAGGTCCTTAAAGAGCCGCAGACAATTCTGATGATTTTCTCCATGGAGACCTTTATATGGGCAACTCTGAAGAGGTTTATAGATCACTGGTTTCACAGGGTTGATGGCAGTACAATTAAAAATTGCACGATTTGCATTGACCTAATTTTCAATACAGTTGGGAACCTCCCTCCCAAAATGCTTCTTGTTCGGATTCTCTTTTCCTAGAGAAAATACTGAATCTGAATGTGAAATGAGCAGTGATAATTGTACGTCTTTTTAGTGACTCACTAAACATACAGTTTAACCACTTTGGTCAGATTTTTTCAAGAAACTACTCAAATGCAATTATTTTAGTGATTTTTAAAACAAACAAAGGTTAAGAAAGAGAAATTAGGAGCAATCACAGTTGTTGGATTTGATCCATTCAGCATAGACTGCTGCAGCTGTGGCATAAAAAAACAGAAGATTAAAGGGGTGCTTCTAAAAATGGAAAACCTTTGACCATTTAGGCTTTTCATTTAAATAGCAATGATGCCTGAAATGGATTGAAGATGGATTTCTGGTTCTGGGATTCTGGAAAAGTAAATTTTTTACTGTTAACAATACTGTTTTTGTCTCTGCATATCTGCAAAACATTTTGTGGATGTGGATCTACAGTATATAAATGTGGATGACATGTTTATATAAATGCATATTCATTGACAACTGAAACAACAATGTGGACTACATGACCATATGTTCACACATATTACCCTTAAACTTGCTTGGCATGACCATAATACAACCTTTTACACAATTTGTTGTGGATATGTGTGTTGAGGTAATTGTTTTTCAAACCTTGATATTTGTATGCAATTTTGTTCAAAACCAGAAAAAAATTATATTGCTGTCATGCAAACTTACTCTAATTCACCACAGGTTTCCTCAGAATATCCCTATAGGGTTTTAAAATGGAACTTTTCATGTGTGCAATGAGATCTGTAATAAAAAATCATAATGCTCAATAATACTTGGATATTTACACTCAAAAATGCTGTGTTGTTTTAACACAAATCTCTATAAAATATAGACAAACCCAACATTTAGATACAATTTTTCATTTAGAAATTCATTCCCATTCATTTAGAAATTCATAACCCAATCAGGGCTTGACATTAACTTTTTTGATCACCAGCCACTGTGGCTAGTAATTTTCCAACATTACTAGCCACTCACCATATTTACTAGCCACAATTTTGTTGAAAATATATTTTATATGCATAAAATTAGACTTTGACATGCTAAAATTACTTGACTTAGGTTCTGTGTTATTTCCACATATGCGTCATTCATTTAACATTTTTTGTGTAGTGTATGACCTTGCTCAATGAGCATGAGCAAATAAGTTGTTGTTATTACTGTCATCTCTCACGCTGGCCCCTCATTGAGAAATCCTCATTACTAAACTCTGCTTTTTAAGAAAACTACAATTAAAAAATTATCTTCAACCAGCCAAAGTGGTTGTCTAACAAACTATTTATAAAGTGGTTGTGGGTTGGCAGGTGTTAATGTTAAGCCTCGAACACAACGATTACATTTTCCCAAATTTGGGCAAAAAAAAAATAAAAATAAAAAGTCTGTGTCCTTATTGAAAACACAAAAAACTATAATTATTTAAAATTATGAATTTCAGGATGGGTTTATGTCTAGTTTTGGAACAAAGCATCCAAGTATCATCAATGTATTTTCACCACAATCTTTTCTTTTACTCAAAATATGAAAAACCCAACTACAAACCCATCAAAGTATTTAGAAGAGCCAGTAGTGAATTAGCCTTTCAGGTTTGGATGACATGGCTCCAGCATGAGTTTTTAGGTGGGTTGAAATTCCAATTCAAAATATAGCTGCAAGCAGCCATTAAGGGGCCAAGCAGTGCTGAGGCAGAATGAGCAAAACAGTCCAGAGGCAGATTGAGAAAAGCAGTGCAGAGGCCAAAAGCAACAAGGTTAGTAAGCAGCATCAGACCAAGTGGAACATTGAAATTTTGAATTTATTTGAAGTATGTTTCACTTAAAATAACAGAAAATCCTGAAAATAATTAACGTATGAATTATTGATTGGTTTATAACTTTTGACCAATAGGGGGGCAGAGTTACAAATTTGATGTGTTGTGGTCAATCTTAGGTGACAATTATGTACCTAAAGTTTGGTGTCCATATATTTAAGCATTGCAGAGACAGCCTCAGACGCAGTTTGTTGTTATACCAGCACATTTGTCGGGGACGTAAATAAAACCTTTTTACCTATTAACACGAATTTCACAACACTTGGTCATTATGGTCTGATGGTGATCTGAGTCACATTTGGTGATGTTTCGATAGAACATTCTTGGAGTTTGCAAAATAACTTTTTGAACAAAATCAATATGGCGGACAAGAAGTTTAGCCAAATATGTCATATTTTGTATCAATGTTCTCGGCATGACCCAAGGAATGAGTTGAGATCATTTGTTATCACAATAAACATATGCAGTCTAAAGTTATTAGCACATTTATGAATCATTACTGATGGTTAGTAAACGGTTTACAACTCGTATTGATGGCTAGTTAAGGATTTATAACTTGTGACCAGGTGGCGCTGTTACCAAATATTTTGTGTGGTGGTTATTTTGAGGTGCCAATGACACACCTAAAGTTCAACGTCAATATGTTTAAACATTGCAGATTTACAGCCTCAGATGATCTTTGACATCGTGTCACCATATTTGTCGGTGGCATAAAAGAAAACCGTTTTGCATATTAACATGAATTCCATAACCTTTTGCCAGCATGGACTGAAGAACATCTGAGTCACATTTGGTGAAAATCGGAAAAAGGATCTAGGAGGAGTTTGAAAAAAATATGTTTTCAACCAAAAATAAAATGGCGGACAGGAAGTTTAGTTGATTTTGGCTTTTTTGGTATCAATGGTCTCGGCATGATCCAGGCAATATAACAAGACACATGTCATGTCCATAAGGAATGTTTAGCAAAAAGTATTAGCATTTTTCAAAAATTGCTTATAACTATTGGCCACAAGGTGGCACTGCTCCAGAAGTTTTTGAGCACTTTTAGGGCATGGTGTTGAAGATTTATACCATGTTTTGTAATAATTGGTGAATATGTTTGCAAAATATAGCATTTCCTGACAAAAATTTAAATGGCCGATGCCCAAAATGGCTGACCTGGGAAAATCAGACATCATTCAATTCATGCTCTGTCGCATGTAAAGAGACCAGTTTTATGAGTTTTGGACAAAGGATTGAGATGTTATAAGCAAAATATACTTTTTTGTATCTCTGGACCACTAGTGGGCAGTGCGCCGAAATGCTACAGATAACCTCAGACCATGATTGTCATAACACACACAAAGTTTGGTGTGTATACGTCAATGTGTTATGGAGATATCGCCTCAAGTCCATTTTCACAAGCTTTACGTTAAATTTGTTTGCAAGTTAAACGAAAATGGTTCATCTAATCAACTTGAATTCTATAACTTTTGGCCAGCATGGTCTGTAGATCATGTGATTCAATTTGAGTGAAAATTGTTTAAATTGCCTAGGATGAGTTTGATCAAACAGGTTTTGCGACAAATTCAAAATAGTGAGGATTCAGAGGGAAAAAGATTTTTGATTGTAGCCCACTGGGTTCAAAAGTTATAAAGATAAACATTAGTGAAACTTTGGACAAGTGGTGGCGCTAGAGAGTTTGAGTTAGAGACTTCAGGATTGCTGTGGTTCATGTTGACACTGCCCTCTATCATTGTGCCAATTTATACAATTTTCCTGCATACGGTTATATGGGCTGCCATTCAAATCCAGCGGAAGAAGAAGAAGAATTGGAATAATAATAATAAGAAGAAGAAGAACACCAACGAAACCAATAGGTGCCTTTGCATCTGTGGTGCTTGGCCCCTAATTCATCAACCATTTTAACACTTGATAACCTCACCATCACATCACAATAACAAATCACCACCATAACATAAAATCACTGTAACGCCAACACATCCTTATTAATTTAATAAATAGCAGCTTAGATTATAAGCATTGCAAACATTTTTACATGAACAATTACATTGAATCAAACCTAAACTGAGAAAGTCTATTTTTTTCCTGTAAACTACAAATCTCTATTATCTGCAATATTCCAAAAAGAAAATATCTGTGTTTTTTTTTTTTGTTGAGGAAAGAATTCAGAGTGATGCTGAATTCTGTGTTGGCCTACAAAATTCGTCATCACCGCATCACTCTATTAGCCTTCAAGGTTGGCATACTCCGACAAATTAATGTCATGACTAAACAGCTTTATTGCTCACAAATTTGACTTGCCATTGTTATTTATTTATTTAGCGACAAAAATTTGCAAGGCTGTGCTTAAGTGCACTAGGTCAGGGCACATTTTTTGCACATTATTCCAAGTTGTGAAATAAATGAGCAGATGAAAAACGCATGTGTCACACCTAATCTGACACATCACCTCCTTCACTGTGTGAAGATCAGATCAAAGTCTGCCTCCCACTACAACTCACAGTGGTATATGCTTCCTCCCTTCATTTAGCATGACATATCCGTCTTCTCTACCCCTAAATATACCGCCTGGAAATGACAATCCTGCTTAATTTCATTCTTGATGTTCACTTAGGCTTCTCATGTTACACATGGTTTTAAGATGTGTTTTTGTCAATCCAATCACAAAGTGGATAAAATATAGGTCTATAAAAACAGTTTGAGCATGTCCATTTTTGGCCACTTCAGATTATCCAATCAAATTGTGTAGAAAGTTCGTGGTAGAATGAATTCTATCAGAACAGATCACCTACTGTACCCTTCACCAAATGATTGATCCATTAGATTTGCACAAAGCTTTTGCACAATTCTCTAACTCCTGGTTTCACAAACAAGGTTTATGGCTAGTCAAGATTAAATTGCATGTTTAAGCTGTCTCAACTCAAAATAACTTGCAGTGAGATGTCCTAAAATACGTCAGTGTCATTTTTTTGTCTCCAGGTGCAGACCAGTAATATATTTTTCAAAGGCCATTTTATAAATGTGGCTTAAATAGCCTAATTTATCTAAGGCCTAGCCCTGGCTTAATCTAAGCGCTGTTTGTGAAACTGGGCCTAAATGTTTTAAATCAGAGGTGCCCAATCCTGTTCCTGGAGATCTTCTTTCCTGCAGAGTTCATCCACAACATTGAACAAACACACCTGTCTTTAATAATCAAGTGCTCCTTTAGATCCTAATTACATGGTTTAGTTGTTTTCA
Organism: Danio tinwini; assembly: GCA_903798205.1. NCBI lineage: Eukaryota > Metazoa > Chordata > Actinopteri > Cypriniformes > Danionidae > Danio > Danio tinwini. The sequence goes on along the minus strand of CAIGQZ010032903.1, from coordinate 1,251,921 downwards.
GAGTTAAAGCTGAACTCTCCAGGAAGGTAGATCTCCAGGAACAGGATCAGGTACCCCTGTTCAAAATGAAAAAAAGGATCACTTTATTATAGCTGACTGAGGTAATTTGACTAAAACATATGTTTGTCATTGAAGGTTGTTAGTATAATAACCCAGTGGTCCCCAACCTTTTTATCAATTTTACAGCGGACCGGGTGGTGGGTGTGTTTTGCAGTGTTTGGGTGTTCTGTGCTTGTCTGAGATAATGGCTGTTGCTCAATTTCAAGAACGTAAAGAAGGGACTTGCGTTCTTGTGGAGACCGGTATTGCCAAGTTACCTCGGAAGAACGAACTCGGGAGACCGCAGGAACAGAGAACGCATCCTGTAAGAAATAAGATGCTGTTTTCTTCCCTGGTTCTTTCTGATGGTCACATGACCTTCATGCCTTTTTAACAGCAATATATACTATGCATAAATACTTTACAAATATACGTTGCACAATACAAATAAAACAAATATTATTACGAATTTCAGCAAATAAACACCCTAATGCCTTTATTAAGATTTTCATGGTGATGTTTACTTTCAGCGTATCATTTAGGAAAACTCCTGAGAGAAATAAGTTATATCTCAAAACTTTAATAATAAATCTATATAAAATGCTGCGCTTCCCACCTCCTTTATTCAGTCGTAATGACTTCTGGGATTTCTCAAGCGAGTTTTTTGCTCAAGTCTGCATCAATGTGTCCTCGATACCAAGAACACATCTGTTAACTTTCACGTGTCCTCTGTTCTTGCGGTCTTAAGTTTTGGAACTGGACTTTGGCAGTTGATGATGATGTTACACAAGAACACGAAGAGACAAGATCACTGAAGAACACATATTGAGAAACAGCCAATTAGTCTACCGAAATGTAATCTTGTCACGTGACTCGTGGTTCGCTCCCGGCATTTATTCAACTGTGAGCGTCTGGAAGGCATGAGCATGTCACGCTGCTTGCGCATGCAAGCCGCACACCTCCATTGGAAATAACAAACTTGCGCAAACTCTAGAAAAGACGCAATATGCAAACGTCATTTACGGTCTCCAGCAGTTGATCTACTTGCACAGACATGCTTCATTCACCTGATTTGTTGACTAATGAGTTGTGGATAAAATTTGGGTGCTCAAGTGACCGAGATGTAAGCGAGAGAATGCGATAATTTTTTTAAATAAAAGATTTTTCAAAATAAAAGATTGTTCAGACAGATAATAAGACGGAAATAATTAATGATTTCTTGTGCGGCCCAGTACCAACTAATCTACATGATCTGCGGCCTGGTGGTTGAGGACCACTCTATTAACCCTCCAGCTCGTTCCTTAAGATGGAGCAGCACAGAATCATTGTTCGCTGATAAGCTAGAGTATGTAAAAATCTGTTTTAAAATCAAATTCAGTTGAATTGGTTGATAATGACATTGAGATCATCATTCTGCAATAATGACAGCTGTTTGTGTACAGGTTTGAGTAGTAAATGCAGCACAATAAATTATTGCATACAATAACATGATTTTACTCCAAAATCCCATAACTTCATTCAAGTGTTGATGATTCCGTAGCAGTTAAATCTTCTGTTTATCTTTTTTTTATTATTAATTTCTTTATTTTAATGGACAATTTCATACTCTTAAAATGTAAATTTTAAGGTAAAGATCCAAGTTTTATTGCATTTAAAAATGAAGTGATATATGAAGTGATATATATATATATATATATATATATATGAGCAATTCCACCGTTATGGATGTGACATTTGCAGTAAAATCTCAAAACATAAATTGACAGAGGAAGCATGTTAACATCATATTGAACCATCTGTTTATATTTTCCAAAACAACTGACCACAGAGTTGTGGAAGCAGAAATATATCAATCTGTAAACATTTTTAATATTTTAAATGAGGAAAATAAACATGTGTTATGGATGTGACTAAAAAAGTCTGCAAGTTTACAGTCTACAACATACTTTGTAGAAATTCTGTGTATTAAACTGCACAACCCAAAAGAAACTATGCTAATCAACAGGATAAGAGTCGGCTCTCAATATAGATCAGATCAGAATATAGAACAAGCATGATTGATTTTATTTGATTTAATATTTTTACATTTATAAGAAAAAAAGCCTTGTTACACGTGTGTGTGTGTGTGTGTGTGTGTGTGTGTGTGTACAGTTGAAGTCAGAATTATTAGCCTTCCTGTTTATTTTTTCCCCCTTAATATCTGTTTAACGGAGAGAAGATTTTTTTTCAACAAATTTCTAAACATAATAGTTTTAATAACTTGTCTCTAGTAACTGATTTATTTTATCTTTGCCATGATGACATGACGATAGTAAATAATATTTTACTAGATATTTTTCAAGATGCTTCTATACTACACTTAAAGTGACATTTAAAGGCTTAACTAGGTTAATTAAGTTAACTAGGCAGGTTAGGGTAATTAGGCAAGTTATTGTATAACGATGGTTTGTTCTGTAGACTATTGAAAAAAATAGCTTAAAGGGGCTAATAATTTTGACCCTAAAATGGTTCTTAAAAATTAAAAACTGTTTTTATTCTAGCCAAAATGAAACAAATAAGACTTTTTCAGAAAGAAAAAATATTATCAGACATACTGTTAAAATTTCCTTGCTCTGCTAAACATAATTTGGGAAATATTTAAAAAAGAAAAAAAAATAATCTAAGGGGAGCTAATAATTCTGACTTCAACTGTATATATATTTTCTGTTTATTCAGCAACTGCTGTTAGCTTTCCCCAGGGGAAAAAAGTTCATGATTTGTGAGTTTCCATGAAAGCGCCCTCTGGCTTTTTAAGGAGATTTACTTCAGGCTTCCCTGATAAGATGTGCATAACACTCATAGCTTTACTCAATCGCGTTTGCAATTTCAATTTAAATAATTGCCCAGCCCTAGTTAAGTATATTCAGAGTAATATGTGAATCATCGTCCTTATTTTAAACAAAAAAGTGTCAGTTTATTCAGCAGCATGCCACTCTACTGAATATCAATAATTATTCCATTAATACCATTTAAAAACTGTATTGCTTCTTAGCGGTCCACTTGTGATCAGATTACTAACAGCACGTTAAAAGTGAAAACTTTGTCCCGGCATAGCCTTTAAACACACAAGTTTCTTGCTTATTTCACCAATGCGATAAACAAGCAGGAAGCACCTTTATCCCCCAATTCCATTAATCTTGCTTTCCTCCGACAGAGCCAGCAAGCTTTGAAGATGAAGTTATTCCATGAATAATGCTTTATAATTCAAAAGCTGAGCTACAAACCTCTAGAAGGATAATGACAGATGGTACAAATCGAAGGAGTGTCATCTAAATCGTTGCTGTGATGCAAGAGACTTTCAACTAACACAGCTTTGCACGAAGACCTACAAATTGCTCATATCATATTCAAACCAATAATACAATTCAGCAATCAATGTAAATGACATTCCAGTAAAAAAAACCAAACAAAACAAGGCAATAGGTTTTACAGCTGTCCAAATAAATGGAAGATAACCCGTCCTAGAAGAACACTGCAATAACAAGACATCAAGCTTTTTGAGATGAATCCACTTATTCAGCATGTGCCATTTGCTGTGAAGTGATTACGATAACCCCTCTGTTCACATCCCTCTTTAACCTCTCATTCACAGTGGTTCCCCACAGAGGCACTGGGCTTGATTGATCTGGCACTGTATGAATGGCCGTGAATGAGCTCCAGATTGTCTTTAAATGGGAATGTGGGGTTTTATGTTAGAGGAACCAGAGCCATGAAGGTCAGTTCACATAGCTGTGTCATTTGCTGATGGAGCTGGAATGGAGTGAGATCGCTCAGCTTTAAGGGTGACAAGAATTCTGTTCCTTCAGCAATAAAGCTAATGGCTGAAATAAAGTTTTTTAGAAGAAACTGACATCAGAGAAATGCAGTGTTTTATGGGCACATGTGTATTTCTCCACTTTGACTTTTGGCAAGACTGCTGTAGCACATTTTACAAGAATATATTCATTTTTTCCATGTTTAATTAAATGTTATTTACAGTTTCTTCTTAATTATTTGTGAAAAGTAATATTTTCTAGTGTTTTTAGGAGATTTTCTACAGTTCTAGGAGAAAATTGCTTCAGAGTAACTAATAGAGAGAAAAAAAAATCCCAGTGTTGTTTTCACACTGTATTATTTATTTTCTGGGTACTTTGTATAAATCATGTTTTATTTTTATGCTAGTAACTCCCAATAAGGCGTCATGGTGGCGCAGTGGGTAACACAATTGCCTCACAGCAAGAGGGTCGCTGGTTCGAGCCTCGGCTGGGTCATTTGGCATTTCTGTGTGGAGTTTGCATGTTCTCCTCATGTTCATGTAAGTTTCCTACAGGTGCTCCGGTTTCCCCCACAAATCCAAAGACATGCGGTATAGGTGAATTGGTGAAGTGTGCATGAATGCTTTCCAGTGATGGGTTGCAGCTGGAAGGGCATCCCCTGCGTAAAACATATGCTGGATAAGTTGGCGGTTTATTCAGCTGTGTTGACCCCGGATTAATAAAGGGGGTCTAAGCCGAAATGAAAATGAATAAATGAATGAATGAACTCCCAATAAGAGTTTAGCATGAGCAGATATAAATATGAATTAAAATCAATGCTAGTAATGATAGTAAATAATTGATTTGCATTTCAATTATTCATTTTGCTGATTAAAATATACACAAATGCAACTACAAAACAAAACAAAGAGAGCACAAATAAAACTGCATGATGGTAAACACTACAATGACTCTATATGAGTATGATCTTCCTTGTTCATTATAAATGGATGTTGAAGAAACTTAAGTTGAAGCAACTTAAGCATATATATATATATATATATATATATATATATTCAATGTAATTTATGATTAGAATATTTTATTCGAGGTAGTTATACGTTAAAAAGTCTTAAACAAATCACTCTGTTAACCTGTTTCCTCCTACCTAGTTTTAAATAGCCACAGTTTTTGACCCTAGTGAGTTACAAACTAAGAAAAAAGGTATCATTGGAACGAAGCTTTACTATGGTCCATCTGGGAAGTTTCATGCTCAAAAATATAAAAAGTTATATGAAATAATGAGAAAAATGAATTATATTGTGTTCAATATTTGTTTTTCCATATACAAACACATAAAAACATTAATGTAAAGACCTAGAAAAAAATGCCTTTATGCCTTAGTTCACCTAAGAATTAGAATAATTATTTCACCCAAAAACATTTGGTTTGGTTAAATTTTGGTTTGGGGCCAGTTCCCGTTCCCGTCATGTTAACTAGCATAGTTGCTTAGCATGCAAACAGTACTAGGACACTGTCTGTTTGTTAGTAAAAACCACACATTATTGCCTTATTTTACATAGATCCTTAATGCTGCAGTCACACTAGAGTTTGAGCATGCAAAATTCTGTCATGCGATACTGTGAAAAGGGTTGGGATTAAACAAGATGATTAGACATTTAAATTAGACATATTTTAAATTTCTGTACAGAGAGGTCATGATTGGACCTTCTATTGGTCTTATGGTACTGGTCTTCATATTGAATATAAAATATTGCTTCTTACCTATAAAGCTTTAAGTAATCTAGCTCCTGTTTATCTAACCAACCTTCTGTCTCGCTACAATCTAACCCGCTCTTTAAGATCTCAAAACTCAGGGCTTCTGGTAGTACCTAGAATAGCAAAGTCGAGTAAAGGGGGTATATGAAGATATGGAATAGCCTTTCTGATAATGGCCAAGGCTCAGTAACACTCTCACAATTCAAAACTAGATTAAAAACCTATCTTTTTAGCAAAGCATACACTCAGTGCATCACTTAGCGGTATGACGCATGATTGTGCCCCACGCAGGTTTTTGGCATTTCGTTTATATACACTATGAACAGCAGCTACACTAATTATTCCCTTTATTCTGCATTTCCACCTAAAGGTACTCATCTTTATTGCCCTCAGACTATGCAGCGCCACTGATGCGATCCAAGACCAGCGACAAGACGATCCCAAGGTTTTCATAATCCTGGACCAGGCCGTATCCTGAGCAGCTGCTGTGGTGGTCATGGAGGAGTGGGGAGCATGAGACTGATTTCTGTGACGCTACAGGGACAGACAAGTCTTCGCTGAGGTCCAGCATTCTCCAGCCTCCGGCGCCTAGACTGCAGCTCTGCACAAGACGTTTGGCCATAGTAGAAATGGTCGTGCCCAACTGAGCCTGGTTCCTCTCAAGGTTTTTTTTTATTCTTTATTTTCGCCAATTGATGAAGTTTTTTCGTCGCCGCTGTCACCACTGGCTTGCATGGTTCGGGATCTGTAGAGCTGCGCATCGATGGATTTGCTCTTCAGTGTTTGGACTCACTCTCAGTATAGTGATTATTAAACCACACTGAACTGAGCTAAACTGAACTGAACTTAAACACTGAAAACTGAACTGACACTGTTTCAATTTACTATAATCTTCTATGTGAAGCTGCTTTGACACAATCTGCATTGTAAAAGCGCAATAGAAATAAAGGTGAATTGAATTGAATCATGCAGTCACGTGATGCAATTTCGTAGGTCAGAGTTCACCAAGCTTGAACTTTGCAATGCAGTGAACTGCAGAACTTACCGCACAAGCTTGCATTTTGGGTGGAATCGCATGCATATGAATGGAAGTTTATGGGGCAAAAAGTGCAGTATGATCATGGTTTAGGTCCTACCGCATAGGCAAAAAAACTACCACATTAACTATTAATAATTAACAGATTGAATAAAGCTAAATGAATCAAAAGTTGCATTTATTAGTTACTTAGTTAATAAAACTAATTGGTCTCCTAACAAAACTTTATTTAATAATTTTTTTAGTTTGTGTTTTCCAAAATACATAAAGTCAATGTTTATTTTGCTAGTCCACCTTGTTATTCTTCAGGTGGCTATCTAATCCATTAGTCACCTATCCATTCAAAAAATAATCCACTAAAAAAGTATTTTGGTAATCTTCCATTTGGACCATTTGCTTCCTCTTTTGGAACGCCGTTTTTTCCCGGTTGGGGTCATCTTGAAAATATTCTTAACCACACCACTATTTTCATTAGTTTGCTACAAGAAAACGATGTGCACAAAGAAAGCCCCACCCCCTACTAACTATTCCATTTCACTTTAAAGTGCATCAACATACTGACATAAGTCTCAGCAACATCCAGTTCAAACTGTCTTTAATTGTTCTTTTTCATTGTACATCTGAGGCTAACAGTACAAGTTATTATATAAAGCCAATCTCTATGTTAAATGCCAACCAAGAATGAAAATCTACTCTGACTGTGTTCCTCACAGCGGTGACACTGTGTTGTGCTTTTAATGTTCCTGTCTCCCTTGTTCTAGAGTATATGCAATCATAATTCTGTCTTCGTCTGAGGAATAGCAGCCCTCTTTGCAGATATTTGTCACATTCCCCATTATATCAGCATTTCATTACCGTTCATTAAAATTCTCCTTTCAACCCTTTCTTATGGGATTGTGAACTAAACGCATTTTAATTTGCTATGTCAGACCCAAATGCCTTTGAATGTCAAAGACTTCGGCTTCCACATGCATACTAACTCGCATCTTATAGTAATCACAGTCAGCCAACACAACGGTGAGTCCCAGTGCTGGACCGCCACCACAGTGGACAAAACCCCCAATCTGGATGGCAAGGACAACAAGAGTTTCCTTGCTGTCAGAACAGGTGGTAACAACACCTGCTTCCAAACTTTTTAGTAATTTGTCACATTTAGCGGCTGCGTAGAATTAAGTTCTGATGACAAAGGCAGGTTGTACTGTATAATACAGAATGAACAAGAGCCAAGCCCATACAGCAGCCCGTGTTGTATAGGCAAACGTAGAAGAAGAAAAGATAGAGTGCGACGACTTCTCCATTAGACCTTGCCTATGATCTTGGGCATTGTTCCACAGCGTCTAATGCCATTAGACAGGAAAAGAAAACCTTACAAACAGTTAAGCTGACAGAATCTGAATGAAAGTGAATGAATAAAAGATAAATATCCGCATGAACGGATAGACACAGAGGGCAAAGCCGGCAGTCCCTCTCATCATAAAGTCTGTGTTGGAGAGGCAGCCCTCGCTGACTGTCTTATCTTATTGAGAGTCTCATTAGCATAGAAATTACTTCAGGCAGAGGCAAAGAAGCAGGACCCAGCACAGGTAACTCTCAACTCTCTCTTTCCATTAGTATGGAGAGAAACAGAAGATGTGAGGAAAGAAAAAGTTGAGTAAAAAGACAAAAATGAAGACTGGCTGTGGGCAACGAGAAGGAGCGGAGTGAAGGGAACAAGGAACAGAAAAGTGAAATACAATGTCATTTGGATAACCAAGCGATTCCTACTCTTTTGATGTTTTTTTTTTATTTCTTTCCAGGGCTGCATAAAAATGCCAGCCTGCGACTAGTTCTATGTGAGTGGTTCTAAGGGAGAAGTTCTACAGAAAGACAAAAGGCAGCTGCAATTATTCAGAACAAATGTGAAATCAGCACACAATTTTAAATCGTTCCAAAAAGGTTTTTTATAAGCAAAACAAAGGCGGAAAAAACTGTCACTTGCGTGTAAAACAATACATACAAAAATGAAATAACTTATAATTAAAATTTAAGAGTTTATCATAAAAATTTACTCCTGCGTGAATAGAGTGAACACAGAGTAATACGCATGCACATGACAATGCCATTTTGATGTAATATTCTTTACACAGGAATGTTAATTGTGCAGTTTTCAAAAACATGTCAAAAAAACTTTTTTTTTTATTAATAAGAAGCATATTTAGCATATTTCACCGATATTTATTTCCATGAATTTGCACATTCTTTAAATGAGATATTAATTGTGCGATCTTTAACAACTTCTTTCAAGAAATAAGCATTCAAACCAAATGCTTTAAAAAATTGGCTACAGTAGGTGTTTTTCTAAATGAAAAATGTACATGCAAGTTGTAAACTCTTTTATTTAAATGTAAACTCATAACTGTGCAGTAGAAGTTTCTCTCAACCTTCACCATTCTACAGATCATTTTTTAATGCTTTTGCACTGATGAAATGCAACTGGCCTTTGGTTTTGTTTGCAAATTAGATTTTTTCAGCCAATTAAATGAATAAAATTATACTTGGGATGCCAAATATCTGAGGATGATGCTCAAAGTATACTCAAATTTTTAGTGTGTCTCAAGTGTTTGTTATTCCTTTTTCCATCACTGTTTGTTTACATGTACTGTACTGTTAAAACCTTGTGGACAAACTAGTTATTGCCAAATTATTACATTATTACCAAACCAAATGACAAAACGGCCACTTTTTTTTTTAGGTAAAAGTCCAACTGTCACTGGTATTATTGATATAGAGTCATTGTAGTGTTTACCATCATGTAGTTTTACTTTCATTCTTCATTTTGTTTTGTAGCTCTGTTTGTGTATATATTAATCATTAAAATCAATAACTTGCAAATCAATAAATTTACTATCATTACTACTATTGATTTTAATTCATAATGCTAAACTCTTTTTGGGAGTTACCAACATTACAAATAAAATATGACATATACAAAGGATCCAGAAAAAAAAAACTATATCCAACTGCTCATTAACACAAATTTCGAATTAGCCAATCACATGGCAGCAATTCAATGCATTTAGGCATGTAGACATGGTCAAGACGAACTGCTGCAGTTCAAACCGAGCATCAGAATGGGGGGAAAAAGGTGATTAAAGTAACTTTGAAGGTGGAATGGTTGTTGGTGCCAGAAGAGCTGGTCTGAGTATTTCAGAAGCTGCTGATTTTCACGCACAACCATCTCTAGGGTTTACAGAGAATGGTCCGAAAAAGAAAAAATATCCAGTGAGTAGCAGTACTGTGGGCGCAAATGCCTTGTTGATGCCAGAAGTCAGAAGAGAATGGCCAGTCAGAGCTGATTGAAAGGCAACAGTAACTTAAATAACCACTCATTACGGAATGCACAGAGGAATGCAGAGAAAATTGGAAAATAGAAGATTGGAAAAACGTTGCCTGGTCTGAGAAGTCTCGATTACTGCTGCGACATTCAGATAGTCAGAATTTGGCGTCAACAACATAAAGGCATAGATCCATTCTGCCTTGTATCAACAGTTCAGGCTGCTGGTGATGGTGGTGGTGTAATGGTGTGGGGGATATTTTCTTGGCACACTTTGGG
>CAIGQZ010032903.1:1226315-1236702 GCA_903798205.1 Danio tinwini | reverse complement strand
ATATATATATATGTATGTGTGTGTGTGTGTGTGTGTGCACAGCCTTTTCTCTCCACAAGTTATGACTGAAGAGAATGTCTGTACTGGTTTAGAACCAGGTTTATCAAAGATAAGGTGTTTTTAATTCTCTCACAGACGTACTTGTCAACACAGTCATCTATTGCCATCTTCAACACTGATTCTCCATTGTTTCTTTTCTGACTTTGAGACAATGGTACAGAACAGTGTTCACAACAGTGTAAGAACATATGAGTGGGAAAACTATTAAAAAAAATCAGCCTGCGTTTGAGTACTTGAGTGCTGTGCTGGTGACAAAATTCATCCCCTGCACACTGTACACATATCCTAGCATGTGCTTAGTTAGTACACTTTAGGCTTGTGCCTAATGCTTTTAGAGACTCTAAACTCAGCAGGTAAGCCTATAGCCAGTGGGACAAAACTATGGGTAAAACAAAGCTTGGTTAAATGTACAAGCTCCACATACAGAAACTTTGAAGATCTCCACCAAGAACAGAAGTGCTCATGCCAATCAGAGCCCCAAAATGGACTCTGTAATGAACATAAACAAACCAGTTTAAAAAAGTGCAGTTAGCCTTAATATTTGTTGTAACATGATAATTAATAAGGAAAGACAAAAACTGCTTTGTATTTATCTTGGTAATTATTTTTAGAACCCTGGGGGAAGGTGCCTGTGTCAGAATCCTTCATTAATTCCGCGCTGTGGCTTGTAAAGTAGTTTTAGTCACTGCAGAGTGAACATGATAAATAAAGCCACAGGTAGCAGTGAGGTAAAGCCCTGCGGATGAGCCCGTGCTCGCTGAAAGCGCCGGAATGCAGCCTCTGCTCACCCACACAATCAAAGACCTTCAGAAATGTTTCAGTCTGCGAGCCAACGTGTCGAGCAGCAAAAACACGCAGGACCGGAGAGAAATTTGGTCACACCATGTAAACATTTTTATGTAAGATGTTAAACGGGGCTTCAGTTTGGAAAGACTGTAACCTTCATTAGGGTCAAACATCCACAAAACAATGCTAGGTTTGCATTTAGATTGAGAAATGCTGCAGTGTTACCACAGGCAGGTTTGGGTGGGCCCAGCTGAGGCACTGAGATTGCTGCAGCCATGGAGATCAACCATGGAGTCTGTCATCATTTGTGAAGTGCATTGACCCTGGACTAAACACACATGCTCCAGTATTGCTCAAATTCATCCTTGTCAACTGCAATGGATGAGGTTTCTGAACAGCCTCTGGTGCAGCGGAGCAGCACAGGCCAGGCCACTGGAGGACTGCACCACTGCTCATTATAACTGCGAAAGCAGGGGGGGGGGAGAAAAGGCATTGTGTTAAGAAAGACAATACAGAGGACCTACATATAGTACTGTACTTATTACATCTAGCATACATAACACAGTCTAGTGTATACTAGACAGACAACTGGTCACAACCACTATAGCTACAATTTACTTACTCTTACTCCCAGGGTCGTTTATATTGAAGTTGATATTTAGCCGCACCATGTTGGTGTTTCATAACATCTAATTTTTCTGAGGTGGGTTGTTAGCCCAACACTTAACCCCTTATCTGGAGGACCAGGACATACATACATACACTACAGAGACTTTAGCTTACCCAATTCACCTAGCGCATGTCTTTGGACTTGTGAGGGAAATCGAAGCACCTGGAGAAAACCCACGCCTACACAGAGAGAAGATGCAAACTCCACACAGAAATGCCAGCTGACACAACCAGGGCTTGAACCAGCAACCTTCTTGCTGTGAAGCGACAATAGCTACCCACTGTGCCACCATGCCGCCCATAACTACAATATGCGGTAAAAAATTTGATCTAAAAAAACATCTAGACCATCTAAACATCTTAACCCCCTGTGTTTGTATTTTTGAAGATATAATTTGCTTAGTGGTAAAAATTGTTAAATTAAAAACATAACTTGCTCCTACATTCCGTTTGTAGGAAGTTACTGCCAATAAAATTATTTTCCTTTATATGCACTTCATTGTTTCGATTTAGTTAGTGAGTTAGCATGCTCAAATAAGAGATTTGACAATCTTTATCTTAATATACAAGCAGTTGAAATAGTCTGAGATTTACTGAATGTTGTGGGGAAAAGCATCAAGACTCCATGAATGCTGAGGTCTTTTGTTTTCTTTAACTTGTGCATATTGTATATATTGTATATATTGTATTGTGCTAGCAGTTAGCTCTCTGCACTTTCACATGGTCGCCCACTGAAGCTAAACAGGGCTGTGCCTGGTCAGTACCTCGATGGGAGACCCCATGGGAAAGCTAGGTTGCTGCCGGAAGTAATGTTAGTGAGGCCAACAGGAGACGTTCAACCTGCGGTCTGTGTGGGCCCCAGTATATTGATGGGGACTGCTCAGTGAATGCCGTCTTTTGAAGTCCTGAGTCTCTGTGGTCATTAAAAATCCCAGGATGTCCTTAAAAAAAAAAAAAAAAAAAAGAGTAGGGGTTTAACCCCGGCATCCTGGCCAAAGTTGCACACTGGCCTCTGTCCTTCATGGTCTCCGAACCATGCCCATTTCATAATTGGCTTCATCACTCTGTTTTCTCTCCTCTCCTGTGTCTGGTGTGCGGTCTGATGCAATATGGCTGCCAGGTGGATGCTGCACATTGGTGGTGGATGAGGAGATCCCCCCCATTGTGTAAAGCACTTTGCGTGTCTGGAAAAGCACTATATAAATGTTATAAAAATATAAAAGGTTAATGTTACTAATATAAAAGGAATTATTATTATTATTATTATTATTATTATTATTATATAAAACATGAAGTCTTTTTAGGTTCTAAGATCTACAGTAGTCAACATTTAAACTCAATCAAAAAAGTTTTTAAAAATGGTCAAGAATGGGTGTTGTTCAACAGCTTTAGGACAGCTTTGGTTTTGATCTGCTGCAAATGTTCTGTATTCCCAACCCAAACTGTGCTAATTCACTTCTTACTCAAACCTGACTTCTTTTTTTCTTTTTAAAAGAAAACCCTGACCTGAGCCAGACCTGATAAAACAAAATCGATGTGATCATAAATGCCAATGATGTGTATACTGTCCTGCTGACTAATTTAATGGCTCCATTACTTTCACTAATTTATTTACTTATTTATTATTACATTAATTATTGCCTGTTGAATTAATACAATAAATGTTTTGAAGTTGGCTTTCAGTTTTGACCAGTGGAGTGGATTGTTTTTTGTTTTTTTTTACTGATTTGTTAGTTGTTAGTGTATGATTTACCTCTTATCCAGTGAAGAGCTTCTGCGTGAAAGAAATATCTTGCATAAAACACAATATAATAAAGTATAATGAACCTCATATCTATAAATCATATTTATGTCCACGCTTCTCAAAATGTGCTTAACATGAAATGCATGCTGAAGTGCTAGAATATCAATCACTCATCACTAAGAGATAATATCATTACGTCCTATACCTTTTCATGTCTTATTGAATCCATTTGAAAAATGCACATTTTAAAAAAGAATTATCAGTGACCTGAAGCCAGTCCTCAACCCAATTCATGTCAGATGTACTTACTGAAGTTTGAACTTTGGAAAGAAAGAAAGAAAGAAAGAAAGAAAGAAAGAAAGAAAGAAAGAAAGACTTAACTTCACAGACCTAAACTTCCTGCTAATGACTTACAAATAACAAAAAAGGTAATATTTTAAATTTGGAAACAACCTCTACTCTACTATTTCAAAATTTTGCAAACTTGAAGCGTTGCAAAAGGTCACTTGCAAAAGCTTTGCAAAAGGTGCATTACATGGATCCTCATTAGCAAATTTACATGTCTAAATTCTGCAAAACTGGTGTCTTAAAAAAAAACGTAAAAAAAAAAATATAGATTTACATCTGGATTTCATCTTAATGTGCGTTTTCAGTGATCCGATCACAAATGATTATCCAAGACAAATTAACATTTCTAGCTGGTGTTAACATGTTCAAACGCGTCTCTTGTGACCACTTGTGTTTGGATTTCATTGAGTCCCTTCCCTTTTGTTTTGTTATGCTCTACATCACTTTCACTCAGTGCCCACGCACAAGTTCTACTGAATGAACAAACCCATGTTACACGGCTCACGAGAGAGTGGGAATGTAAGCGAATTAAAAGGATGTGAATGGCAACTACAGTTTTGATCATAATCTGTGTGTTTGCTTCAACACAATGACATTTGAATGCATTGTTTTGGTGAAACACATCCCTACAGTGGCCGAGAGAGCTTAAAGTGCTGCAATTTAAGAAAACACATGCAATTACAAAAAACTATGAACATTGAAAAAACCTTCATCCGTTTGACAGCGCATATGCTGCAAATCCTCACAATGCAAACACAATAAAAACACGCTGCATTTTCCCACAACGCAAACAAATGACAAAAACGCACTGCATTACTCACAACACTTGCAAAAAGAATGAAACACAACGGAAATGTTTCGAGGAGACCCTGAATTGTGACAGACACTGCTGTGCTGTGACTATTGCTGAAGTTTGAAAGGAAAAGGTGAGTTTTTGTTTGTTTATTTTGACACCCTAATTCCCATATCTTTTGTATTTTATTAGCCTAAATAACCATAACCTAAATAGCCGGGTCTTTTAGGGTCCTCCTGAAACATTTCCGTTGTGTTCTGTGCTATTTAAAAGTGTTGTGAAAAAGTGCAGGAGTTTTCAGAAATTTGCTTGCGTTGTGAGAAAATGCAGCGTGTTTCTTTTGTGTGTTTTCATTGTGAGATGAAGATCTTTTTTCAATTTTCTGGCATTTTTTTAAATGCATATGTTTTCTTAAATTGTAGCATGTTAAGCTCTCTCAGCCACCGCACATCCCCCATGAAGAGATTTTTGTTAATAAATCAAATCGATCTTTAAGATCCAGCAATCTGGGTCTTCTGAAAGTTCCTAGATTAAGGCTGTGTGGCAAAGGTGATTGAGCCTTTGTTGTTGCCAGCCCCTCTCTATGGAACAAACTATCAACCTCAATCAGAACTCTGTCCTCATTACCTGTATTTAAATCTCTAGCTAAAAATCACTTCCTACATCAACTGGCGCCTTGATGTCAAAGCGACATCAAAAAACATGTCAAAAACGCAAATTGATTTGATGTCAAAACCTTGATGTCTCCTTTACATCCACACATTGGTGCCTTTTTGACCACCAAAGGAAAGAAACAAAAAGTTCTATAATATAAGTCAACACAATCTCACAGCAATTCGTAACTTTTTTATTTAGTGGCTAATTTGTATAGATTTGTACAATCTCATTCATACAATTTAGTACAATTTCTTATCCCCCAATGATGGTTTATGGGTGGGGTTGGGTGCCACACCTCCTTTTTTAAATCCTACATTGTTGTATGACTGAACTCGTACAAATTAGCCACTAAACTGACAAAATGTAAAATAGTTTCGTTTTCTTGTGAGAGCAGGCTGGAAAAGTTTTATTCATCTGAAAGATTCAATTATAAATTTACACTGGATTCTGTATTCCTACAATGGGGTGTATGCACAGCTAGTGTTTCTTATACCGATAACCTTCCGGTAAGCGGTTAATGTGATTTTTTTTTCCTTTTTTACAGCATTGATGTTATAATGTAATTAAAATATAATCAGTTAAATATACTTCAGCAATCATTTAGTTGTTCAAGCATAAAACGAGAAAAAAGACCTTTTGCATGCACGGGCTGTCAGGATCAGCAGGCTAGTGCAGAAACTCCATTGAAAATACTGGGGTAAAATTAATTTTCATATTTTAAAGACATGGTGCTGGAAAATGTAATTTAATGCAGTGTTTGACATTCTGAAACCCACTTTATAGTGTTTATCAATCAGGCAATGAAGACCATTTAAGAAAACAGACCTTAAATGATCCAATTTTGTAACTGCATACAGTTCACCGGAAGTGCTTGACCCAGGTTACTGAAAGTTAAAAGTCCTTCTGCGTACTTCTGCATATATCCTATTCAAGCAAATTAAACAATACCAGTTTGCTTCTAACACTGTTGTCAAAAATACATTGAAAATCAAATTACAGGACAGTCCTGTAATCAATATTTGATGCATTTTTTGACACCAATGTTAAATGCCAATTTGATGTCATTATAACATCAGAGTAGTCAATTGCCATGTTTTTTTTGTTCTTTATATCAAAGTGCCCCATGATATCTATTTAATTATGTGTTGTCGACTATTCTGTGTCTTTATTTATTGATATGCCAGTGATTGTTGCCTTGACTGCTATACCTATTGATTCTTTTCTGAAACAGCACTTTGGATCAATTGGTAGATGTGTGAAAGTATTTAGAATTAAAAACAGAAAGAAAGAAAGAAAGAAAGAAAGAAAGAAAGATCACATATTTTATATCCATTAGAATGACAAAATATTAGATTATGATTAGAATATGTTCAAATATAATACATTGTTGATTATTTGACATTTTATGCATCTAAAATCCAAATATGAACATGACATATGACATACAAAATATTATCTAATGTCATCATGGTAAATGTAAAAGAAATCAGTTATTAGATATTAGTTATTGAAACTATTATGTTTAGAAATGTGTAATGAAAAAAATAGTTTCATTAAACAGAAATTGGAGAAAAACTATACAGGGGGGCTAATAATTCAGGAGGGCTACTAATTCTGACTTCAACTGTAATTTCTATGTAGATTCAGATGCATTCAGATGCCACAGCCCTATCACCCTGCATCCTAAGACCAATTACTCAATGAAGCTAAGCAGAGCTGATCCTGGTCAGTACCTGAATGGACGACCACATGGGAAAACTAGATTGCTGTTGGAAGTGGTGTTAGTGAGGCCAGCAGGAGGCAGTCATCTTGTGGGCTGTGTGAGTTCTAATGCCCCAATATAGTGAAGGGGACACCATTCTGTCAGTGAGTACCGTTTTTCAAATGAGACGTTAAATCGAGGTCCTGACTTTTTGTGATCATTAAAAATCCCATGGCAACGCTTGTAAATAATAATAATAATAATAATAATAATAATAATAATAATAATAATAATAATAATAGGGGTGGAACCCTTTTGTCCTGGCCAAATTCCCTTCATTGGCCCCTGTCCATCATGTCCCCCCAATCATCTCCATCCACCAAACCGGCTCCATCACAGTCTCTCCACTAACCCAATTACTAGTGTGTGGTGAACGCACTGGTGCTGTTGTCCTGTGGCTGCCGTCGCATCATCCAAGCGGATGTTGCACACTGGTGGTGGTCTGGAGAGACCCCTACTTATGATTGTGAAGCTCTTTGAATGTAAGGCCATACATGATAAATTCGCTATATAAATACACACACACACACACACACACACACACACATTAAACCACAAGAGCATCACTACGAAAACAATCTGGTTTTAAGAAGCGCAAAACGATTTTAGACCCCTCTACCATAGTGATTACCATCTACCACTAGTGATCAGACCGACAAAAACTCCACACCAGGTGTAAATGAAGCATGTGACTGACACACCAGAGCACCTGATATGAGAGCTATCAGACTACCCTACTCCCTCCAAAGTGGAGGAATTGCTGTACATTTGCAGCTTATGCTTAATTGCAAGCGGCACAGTTATAGAGTATGACTTTTCTCTATGCAGTGACTAATGGCTATAATGATACGATGATAATGAAGTGATTTTCACTCTGCGCAGGGTTATGATGAAAGGGATCACGGAGATAAAAGAGCCAGCGCTGAAAGGATACAGGTAAAAAAAAATGTTTCCAAACATCCCTTGGGAACACAACTTGAAGACACCAAAGTCCCAGCGTGTCAGGATGAGCAGAGAGAAAACCCTTACGCCGGTGTGACAAAGGAATATGAGATGTAGGAGGGGGGGCAGAGGGGGACGTGGACAGAAAAGGGCGGTCTAGAGTGGGATGGCAGCAGATAGAAACGGTGATGGTGAGTGACAGGCTCAGACAGAGGGAGGAGAGTTCACACAGGGATGAAAGGACACTTACATAATCAGAGGCTGGATCATGATCAGGCAGCGCTCGCTCTACCTCACTGCCTCTTCAGCACAAGCTGCTGTCGGAGAACAACTACATAAACATGAAGAATGCCAATTAAATGTGCCGGAAAGTTTATGACTCCTCAGAGAGAGAGAGAGAGAAAGAGAAAAAAAGAAAGACAAAGCCAGGCTTCTGCTGGTGTATTCCTTCTGAATAACTTATCTATTCGTTCTGTTCTCTGGGAAATATTTATAGAATAAAAAAAGTTTCCTATGAAGTTTTCTATATTTGATGAGTGTTTTTATAATTCAAAAGCTTTGAGCTATACCGCGCTCTCTGAAGATTACCGCTGATTGACAAACATGGGTGCGCGAAGGCAAGTAATTACTATTCTCTCGTCATATCGTTTTGGGAGTTATGAACTAGACCCCAGTAAAAACACCAGTAATTATCAGTTCCAGGGCTCTCAGTAATTAGCATCCCAGATGTTTCATTACTGATCACAATAGCGGAAAGGATCATTTCTCTCCATCTATACGTGGCACAATTCCCTCGTGTTTTAAAGGGAGGCACAGCACAGCGTGCGTGAATCAGATTGTGGAAATGGTTGAAGTCAGTCTGGGTTAAATCTTCTCAGTGGGTTTGTGATGATGCCATATTATTGAGTTTTGCTGGAGGAGAGGGCAGTGGAGGGGCAAGAGCCACTGAAATGGAACAGAACATCCACGAGCAGCATCTCTTCACAAAATACCTCTAATATGAGAGCACATCAGCAGGAAAGGGGAGCATTTTCATCCATCTGCACCTATAATGATGCTCAGAGAAGCATAGAGATAAAACCTCCTATCTGTGTTGGGCAAGCTAGCAAAGCTATAAACTACTCTATTGAAAAATTTGCTAAGCTTATCTCAATGTTAACTGAAAGGAACCATGCACTTAGAAGCTACATGGAAATCTGGCTTGTTGTTACTTAATATGCATGTGTGAAACATATTTAATATATACTGGTGAAAAAAATGGTGTAGAACTAATTTTGGTGCAAATACTCCTACGATACAGTAGTTCACCAAAGATTACAAAGGAGAGCACACTAAATGAAATGTTGAAGTAGAAACACTCAAATAATATTTGCAAAAACAATTTATTTCAATTGACCAAGGTCAGGTTTCAGTCACACTGAATTTAACGCAAATTAAATTGTTTGGAAATGAAAATGGCACACTTTGTAAGTGCAACCCTTGCTAATCCATGTTTAAATCTATGCAGTTATCTTATATTGTAGCAAGGAGTACAAAAGAAAATAGCAAAACTAATTCTGTCCATTGAGGAGATGCTATATCTCAATGTTAAGCAAATTATCTTTACCAGAGATACAGATGTGATTAATGTGTGTGTATTCACACATAATATTTTCACAAGAATACTTAGACTGCAACTTGTTGATCCACACAAGGAAAACAGTTTATATTCCTATACTGCTTTTGTCTTGTTTGTGCTTAGGGAAATAAGGTTTGTGAAGTTATAGCAAATATTAGGTCCCAATAAAACATAAACATGAACTGTGTTGAGGGTTAATTTAATTTTCCTCACTAATATGATTAACTCACAACTGAACTGATTAACGCGTTTTCAATCTAAAAAGTCTGCAGGCTACTGGTCAAAACAAGTTTTACTTTAAGATTTGGTTCTGTGATGTTTATGTTTGGTGGTGGTGGTATCGAGTTAGATCATATGAAATATCATTAACCTGAAATAAAAAAAGATGGCATTTATGTCCTCAGTAAATAAACAAACATATGTGTGTACAGTCGAGAGTGAGAAAGAGATGAAAATAATATACAGTACTTACCTAACCTAACGTCAATGCGTGATGAGGACTTGTTGCAGTGAGTAACTGAGTCACGTGCTGCTGATTTTCATTGATCCGCTTCAATATACGAATTAATCACTGAAAGGAGCCGACACTAGACTGATTTGTTGCCTTTTTTTTCTGCAAGTTCTGATTCTAAATAGCAGACAGGACTTGAATTATACTACATGTTTGAAAGGTACCGTGGGGAAAATGGCAATCACGTGATCCTGACGGTCCACCTTGCCATTGGGTTTGAACAATCATCCTACAAGCAAAAGGGAAAAAAAAGAAAGAAAAAAAATCATCCTACAAGCTTTGAAAATGCAACTAAATAAAAGCGCAACAAGAATATTTAGATTTTTTTTGACTATTTGATTTTACACATTCCAAAACATTCAGAAAATGAAAATAAATAATAATTATTATTTTTTTGTATGTGCACGTTTGCCATTAAACATGATTTTGGATCGGTCTCTTGGTAAAAAAAAAAGGTGTTAGTTTTATTTAAGAAATATAACATAAAATGAAAAAAA
>CAIGQZ010032903.1:1203744-1225915 GCA_903798205.1 Danio tinwini | reverse complement strand
AATTGAAAACCCCCATTATAAATCTCATAAACAGCCAATGACCACCCAGAGCAACACCTCTTTCCTTCAAGATATATAGATATATAGATGCTGATGTCACACCTCATTACATTGTTGTGCAACTGTTCAGCTTAGATTCAATATACAGTGTTGCAGGAATGATGTCATACAAAGAAGAATAATTAGCTGTGTTTGAGTTTTATAATGGGGGTTTTCAATTAATGAGCAAAATAGTGTCTGGGGTAATAACCTGACAACACTTTAATGTTATGTTTTATATTAAACATTGAATATCTTTAGGATATGTAGTTATTTGGAAACATACTTTTGGTGAAATACTCATAACTTTAAAACTCACCATTTAAAACTCACATTTTAAATATATCTAATTCAAATGTCAAGCAAATATTTATGTATTAACTTTATTTTTCTCATAAATTGTAAAGCATCAAATGAAAATCCCAAAGCATCTATCAACACATTATTTCTCTGACATAATATACATCATTATTGTAGGTCAATTTATTGCTGCATGAGAATTGTCATCTTATTAATTTTATAGTTAAGGTAGAAATTGGCAAGTGTAATATGTTTTTTTCCAAGTTGAAAGAGTCCCGAGAGGGTGCTGGTTTGCAAATCTATTAATAATGTCACTGGCATGCAATATTTCGTTTGGTTTAATAATCAATATTACCTTTGTAAATATGATTTGGTGCTTATTGGCTTTTGCATTAGCAAAATTTGCCTGAAACCACTACAAACATGTTTAAAGTCTTCTAGAGACTCAGCCAAGCCATGGAAGTGAATATTTACAATGACAACCTAAAACTGGAGTGAAAACATCCAATTATTATTCAACGGAATAAAGCAGCTTTTCTTCACTGCAAATGATACACAAAACGTAGCAGGTACAGTTGAAGTCAGAATTATTAGCCTCCCTTTGAATATTTTTTTCTTTTTTAAATATTTCCCAAATTATGTTTAACAGAGCAAGGAAATTTTCACAGTATGTCTGATAATATGTTTTCTTCTGGAGAAAGTTTTATTTGTTTTATTTTGGCTAGAATAAAAGGAGTTTAGAATTTTTTATGAACCATTTTAAGGTCAAAATTATTAGCCCCTTTAAGCAATTTTTTTTGACTGTCTACAGAACAAACCATCAATATACAATAACTTGCCTAATTACCCTAACCTGCCTAGTTAACCTAGTTAAGCCTTTAATGTCACTTTAAGCTGTATAGAAGTGTCTTGATAAATATCTAGTAAAATATTATTGACAATCATCATAGCAAAGATAAAATAAATCAGTTATTAGAAATGAGTTATTAAAACTATTATGTTTAGAAATGTGTCGAAAAAAATCTTCTCTCCTTTAAACAGAAATCGGGGTAAAAATAAACAGGGGGGCTAATAATTCTGACCAACTGTATCTGTGTTAATTTTAGTATAAATAGCAGGTTCCAATTCTCTCAAATTTTTATACAGACATATTGCTGAGAATTGTCAAGAAAAGTATAATGTAAAACACCATCAACACATTGCTTAACTACTATGAAGCAACAGTACATTCTACCACCTTACTACAGAGAAATGTCGATCAACTAGCAACATCGCTCCTCATTCACCATGTCCTATTCAGTGTGCAGCAAATATGAAGAGGTAAATGAACACGCTGTTCCCAGTTTTAATTTTTCCTCTCTGTGTACTCTATTTGTCTGTTCCAACGCAATCTCACGGCAATTCGTAGCGAGAGAAGCCCTCCCCTTCCACGCCACGTCTTTGACTGTACACAGGCCATACAGAAGATCCCTGGAGCCTCTGTAATAACTCTCCCGGCTTCATTAGTTCCATGCAGGCCCGCATGCTTGTTTTCATTAAAACAGGAGATTGCTTTTTAAATTGTTTTACCTCTATAAGACAGGACAGCCGGACCACTTATCACAATTAAAGAAAAGAAAAAAGGCATGACTCTCCCTCTCTCTCTTTCTCCGCCTCTCTGTAAGCGAGTGCTACCAAATCCAATAAATCATTCCGTCATGCATTTCTTCTAAACGTTTTTTAAGATCCAATGAATGAAATAAATATCAGACGCTGGGCCTTTGTCTTTCCCCCCGTCTTCTCTTCTTCAGAACGAGAGCGTTCTCTGTGGAGGAGAATATCTCTGCGCTTTGGTGTTTGCCATGTGCGAAAGAGCAAATTGTTTTGCAGTTAATTAGGGATCTTCTTTAAAAGCGAGAACAAACAGCACAAGGAGAGAACACTAATTGAGGAAGAACAAAACGAATTCAAATCAATAGCGGCTTTTCTCAGTTTGTTTGCTCTCTGCATGGGGAGTTTGCTGGGGGAATTGAGGGGCATTTAGGGGGTGGGGAAAGTGGGAGGGAAGCCACCGCTGGGATATAATGCATGCTAAAACACACACCATGCACCCAACATCGTTTTAATTACATCCCATACAAAAAGCGGGAAAAGGGGCGCGTCTGTTGGTCTGTAAACCTCACTGCAGGGGCCTGCTAGGGTGTCATTAGAGGATAGAGGGCTGTTGCACAAGGCCCGCACACTGCGCACTGTGATGCTGTAAAGAAACGTTGTCGTCTTGATAGTCTAGTGGCTGTGCGAATACATTATAACCCAAGAGAAGCCGGGCTGAGCAGATCATTACATTATCAACAGCAACGAATGTGGTGGCAACGTGGTTAACATGGTGGATATAATAGAAGGCTGACAGATTAGCTCAAATTTACAATTGGGAAAATGAACTTTTGTAAACGTTGGCTTGAAACCAACATTACAGCAGTCTTCCATTGTCCCTAACAGAAAAGCACTTGAGCTTTACATGTATAGTCAGGTCAAATGTTAAATATATGAAACACTGGAGTGTGGAACATAGGTGGAACGCTGTATGTATGGTGGGTCTTGATTTTGTTCATAAGGAACTAAATGGATCAACTAATCGATTGGAGGTTAAAAGTTCATTATTTATATTTTTATTACAAAATAGATTTTTTTAACAATAGCTCATAAATATAAAAAAATTAGTTCTGAGGCATCTGTTCATATATATTCAACTTATTATTATTTTTTAAAACAAATGTTTTTAACATTGTCATTTAAGCAGAAATACTACATTACTACACTACACTGGAAAAAAAAATCTGGTTGACTTAAATGTTTAAGCTGAATCAAATTAACCTTATGAGTCCTTTGAACTTATGTTATGGTAAGCTGACTTAAAACAGCTTGTGTAACTTATAAAATTAAGTTAGAACATGATTAATTTAGTTTAATATGTCACTATAAACTAAAACATATGCTGTCATGACTATGTGATCATATATTTTTTTTACAGTGTACTATTATATACATACTATAGTATATTTACTACTACTACACTCAGAAATAAAGGTATGCAAACTGTCAGTGGGGTGGTACCTTTTCAAAAGGTACACATTTGTACTTAAAGGGTCCATATTGGTACCTCAACATAATATATTAGTACCTACAAATTTTAAGAGGAACACTTTTATACTTTTTAGGTACTAATATGTGGCCTTGAGGTATTAATATGAACCTTTTAGGTACAAATTTGTACCTTTTGAAAAGATACCACCCCAGTGACAGCTCGCGTACCTTTATTTCTGAGAGTGTACACTACATTACTATATTACCCATTAAGCTGTGCATGAAAATCTATTAATCAGAGAGCTACAGCAAGTAAACCTTGCCATATAAACTCTTTAGCTCCAACCACTTTGCAAATTTTGCATCCGAGTTGGTTTCTTAAATGCTTAACTTAAATGTTTCAATATAAAAATTGTTTTATGGTTGTTAATGAAATTAAACTGGAATTTTACTGAAATTAAGCTGGAATTAAAAAAAGATATGCATTGACAAATACTTTTTAATAATACAGTTTGAAACAAAAAGTTAATAGTAAGGACTGATCTTCTGTTTTGGGGAGTGTAAAGGAATTTGGCAAATGGAATAAACACATTGTCCATGTTAATGGTATATTTGTTGAAAATAATTAAACTATTTTATTTTTTTACATTACAAATTGTGTACATCCAAGTTGTCATATTATTAAAAAGCCTCTTACCAAAAAATGTGAAACAACCATCTATAGGCATGATTTTCATTTTTCATCAAGATTGGTAAATGTTTGTTTCACTAGAGCCAGTAAAGGTGTGTTCACACTTGACAGGTTTGGTTGGATTTAAATAAACTTTGGTGTGATTGCTTTGTTAGTTTGGTTTATTTGAATATATGTAAAGACATCTGAACCCCAATGTGCATGAAACAAGTTAATCAAGATTTGAACTTGTTCTAACTTGTCTTGTTAAACTATCAAGCAAACGTTGGTTCAATTAGACTGACATTGAAATGTAACACACACAGACATTTAAAAAAAAAGTCAAAAACAGGACGTAATATCATGACCATGAAAGGAAAAGAATGCTTAAACATACCTGATTTTTCTTTTCACAGTTGTGCAACATCACTCATAGATGTTTCCCATTACAGTTCTGTAAGCATCAGAAGCACGTCCTACAGCAGGATCTTCATTTGTATGGCATAATTTGCGTGCTGCTGTTTTGAGTCTGTTAAACATTTTATAAGCTCTTCACAATTTATTTTAAAAGATTGGCTAATCTGCCTAGAAGGTGGAACTGCATTCATTGTAGCAGCCATATTGAACATTAGCCCATTCATAATGTGAGTGAATCATCTTTGTATATCTACCAGAGGTGTCCAAAATTACAGAGCTGCAGATTTTAGCTACAGCTTGCCTGAACACACCTACAGTACCTGAAAGTTTCTACTCTGTCAAGTAAGAGCTTGATTAGCTGGTTCAGTTGTGTCTATCTGGGGTTGTGCCTAAACTCTGCAGAACATTGGACCTCCAGGACTAAGTTTGGGCACCTCTGTCTGTCTGACAGAAACATAGACTTTTGGAAACGTAGGTGTGGCTATTCACAACCAAAATCTGACTTAAGGGTATCAAACTCAGTTCCTGGAGGGCTGCAGCCCTGAACAACCCTGCTTCAATACACATACCTGGAGGTTTAAAACAAGCCTATATGACTAAATTATTTTGATCAGGTGGGTTTAATTAGAGTTAAAGGAACTGTTTGACACCTGTACTATGACTGGTCTTCTAGACCAATGTTTCTCAACTACGTTCCTGGAGGACCACCAACACTGCGGATGTCTCCCTTGTCTGTCACACTCATTACAGGTCTTTCAGTCTCTGCTAATGAGCTGATGGTGTGTTTAGTTCAGATGGTGTGATCTGAATCAGGTGTGTTTAGTTAAGGAGACATGGAAAATGTGCAGAGCTGGTGGTCTTCAAGGAACGTGGTTGAGAAACTGTTCTAGACCAGGGATGGGCAAAGGAATGGGGAGGACTTGATTCTCGAGGGCCAGTGTTCCTACAGAGTTTTGCTCCAACACACCTGAACAAATTCAAGAGTCTTCAACATCACTAGAAAACTACAGACAGGTGTTTTTGAATAGGACTGGAGCAAAACTATGCAGGATACGGACCCTCCAGGACCAAGTTTGCTCATGCTTGTACTAGATTGTGTATCATCCATTGATTCATCAAGTCCTTCTCATATTATCATTATGAATCCAGTAGGCGGCAAGTAGAAAAGCAAGCAAAATATTTGAATCCTCTTTGAGCGTGAACAAAGACTTTAGAATACACAAAACATGTCACTCGTATCTTTTTGAATGAGGAAGTGTAACTGTTAATATGGTGAATAAAGCCCCACCTACGAGTACAGGAGCCAATCATCGATCGATATACGGTGAAAAAGCCTGCCTTCTAGTACAGACTGACAATACTCTGGGGGAGGGGCTTGGACCAGACGTGAGTTTCTGCAGAATTTGTGTGATTTGGACGTTTAGAAATTAAACTAAAGAGATAATTCTTGTTTAATTTTATTGATGATTCCTAATATGCAATTCAATAATAAGCTTGGCAAACAATTTTGGAAAATTTTATGTTTCCTCGTTCAAACAGAATGCCTGAGCATACTGCCCGAAAGACGGCCACCGAGTGAAGTGACTTGCCCTAAAGGGACTTTGGCGTGAATGGTCATGTATCATGTATTTTAGGCTGTATTGTGTGAACCTAATGCAGTAAAAATGTTTATTTGGACAATGAACCTTTTCATTTGAAAAAAATGAACACACACTAGTAGTCTAAGATAACGAAAATGTTATCACAGCCTAAAAGGCTTTCCATATGGCACCTTATCCATAAATTGAAGAAAAAAAACACATATAAGCAGAAATACACCTGGTGAGCAAACTTTATTCATCTTTTAGCAATAGAAGTTGAAAAGTGAATCAAGCCTTGACATGTCCTAATTACCCATTCCCAACTCTTGAACTGGAACTTCCCAGGAGGACCTGCTCCATTAGTGACTGTTGTGGATGTAGCGTTTGATTGCACAAGTAAACGGTAAGGATGTGAGGGAATCTCTCTCAAACTGTACTCTGATAAATGACTTGTGGGATGTAGTCATTATGAATCTTATTATTTCATAGCAAGCTTTACTTTGCTGTCTTGTCTTCATCCATATGTTCTCTTTTTTTTAAGGCCAACTTCGGTCTTTCAGATGGCAGAGTCTTTGTCATGGGGGATGATTTTAATTGGATTTATATAAAAAAAATCTCCAAAGGGGGTGAGCGAAAAAAGGAAACAGGAAGAGAATGAAAAAGATCAGAACACAGCAGTCCCAGAGAATGCCTTTGAGGCACATAATGAGCTGTTGTCAAAGGCAAATAATTTCATTAGCTGTCACAATGAAAGCTACACCGAAAGTGCTCACTCAGCACTGAGCCTCAGAGAAAGCACCGAGATGACATTTCAACAATGAAACCTTCAAATTCTCATTCACACACATACACACACTGTGGCATTACGAGGATTCTGACGGGAAGATGAGTACTTTGGGTAACTGTTTTCATCCTTGTTTATTTATACTGTTTTGTTGTGTCCCAGATCTAGCGAGCCGGACAGGGGGCGAGAGGGATCTTCTTGAAGCATCAAATCATGTGGGAGTCAGCGCTGAGTGACGGCAGGCCAGGGGAATAATTTGCGTCCACAGATTGCCCATGACTCCGGTCGCATCGTCTCATTTCCCAAACATGAATTTCTGCTGGCTGATAAGATGGGACATTTCTTTGGCAGATAACATCTTGTGCTTAGCAAAACGCTCACTGGGGCCAGAGCATCTCACCTGCCTGCAAATACTGTATGTTTGTGTGAGTCATCCAAATGTTAATACCCCGAATGGGGTGAACACACACACGCGCAAACAAACAAATAATGTGCCGTTTTTAAATCTACAGGGTCAGTTTAGATGTGACTCTGCATTGAACAAGAAAATTGTGTAGTTCAATAAACTAAATTTGTTATTAGAAATGCTAAAGTTCAACAAGTGCAAATTAATTACATTATAATGTGAAAAACATTTATATTCAATATAACAATAAAGAGAGAAACACTTAGTCATTAACGGTTATCTTTAAAACCACAAAAACAAAGCTAATCGTTTTAGAGCTAGCTATCTCTGCTCTTTCAATGAATGTTCAAAACATAAAATTGCAAGAAACAGAAACAAAAAAACAACAACATTAAATTACTACCAGAAATATTGAGAGATACTTTTTCTATACACTCTCAAAAAGTCCAAAAACTGTCACTTGTGTGGTACCTTTTCACAAGGTACACATATGAGTACCTTTAGGTTACACTTTTGTACATAAAGTTCACTTTTGTGCCTTTAACTGCTTGCTCTACCAAATGATTGACCATATTTTGACTGTTTTAAAAAATGACCGTTACAGTTAAAAATTTACTGTTTTAAGTAATGAACCCTTTTCACAAGCCTGTTATGATGCGTTTAACGGTCATCAGCATCTTAAATGCTTGAAAGTTTTTAATATTTAGATTTTTTTTAAATGTATAAACATTTACATTCATTCTGTATGTAGTATATCATCTTTGCTTCAAATGACAAAAAATAAATAATAAAAATTACCACTTGTGTGAGGCGTTTTTAATGCAGCGTCTATGGGACGGGACAGTAAATTTGATGTTAGTCTTCATAACATCATCGTGGAGTTTTTCTTTTATTATTTGAGCAAATAAGATTGTAAAAAATTAATTGTTGTATTCTCCCATTCACTGCACTCTAAGTTTACCCAACTATGATGACTTTCGCTACTGAGAAACCCAGAAATGTGAAAAGGGTTTATAGTTTACACACACAGCATTGTTGGTTTACACACACACACAAAAAAAATCAAACACTTCTAAACCAGCCTAAGCTCTTTGGCTGGTTTTAGCTGGCTGACCAATCTGGTTTTAGAGGGGGTTTGGCCATTTCCAGGCTTGTTCCAGCCATTTCCACCCTGGTCTTAGCGGGTCAAGCTGGGAAATAAAACCAGCTTGACCAGCCAAGCCAGGCTGGGAGACTAGCCAAAACCAGCTGTCCAACTTAGTCCAAGCTGGTCAAGCTGGTCTCAGCTGTTCATTTTCCCAGCCAGTCTGGAAATGGCTGCAACCAGCCTGGAAATGGCCAAAACCCCTCAAAAACCAGACTGGTCAACCAGCTAAAACCAGTCAACCTTAGGCTGGTTTAAGCTGTTTTTTTCAGCAGGGCAAGCATAATCCTGGTGCACTACTACATTTTTTTTATTTATTTATTTTTTTTACAATAAAACCAAAATCAAGAATACATGTTAATCGAGAATCTGAAATATTTTTCTAGCATACTTCAAAAAATAAAGATGATTTAGTATTCAAAATATTTAATTTGAAAATATTTTTAAATAAATTGGTCTTACACTTTATATTTTCAGATTTTTCATAGTATATGTATTCCGGTACTTTTAGCATATACCGACTTATCAACCATTTTGTAGAGGTTGATATTATGGAAATTCTGGGATGTATTGAAAAAAAATGCATCGAGTGTGTTAACTAGCAATGTTAGGAGTTAAGAAATGCAATCCAAATTTTTTTCTTTATAGGACAGTTAAAGAATTAAGGTACTGTGAGGTACACATTTGTCCTTTTTAGGTATTAATGACTTGTTAGGAACAAAAATGTACCATCACTGCAATAAAAAAAAAAATTATTTTTTTTGTTTCTAGTCTTTGAAGTTGTTAAATTGTTAAATAAAAAAGCATTTTATACACAAGCAAAACATATGATCTTGTTTTAAGAAATAATATGCCAATATTAAGTGAGTTTTCCCCCTAAAACAAGCTAAAAAAATCGGCCAATGGGGTATGCAAAATAATCTTATGTTAAAAGCAAAAACAATATTATTTTGCTTACCTCATTGGCAGATTATTTTGGAATTTTATGTATTTGGACTTAAAACAAGAAAAAAATCTAAGTAAGAAGCATTTTTTGCAGTGTTTTAAAAAGTTATTGCCCCAGTGACAGATTTTGTACTTTTATTTCTGTGTGTACACTCTCAGAAATAAGGGTACGCGAGCTGTCACTGGGGTGGTACCTTTTCAAAAGGTACACATTTGTACTTAAAGGGTCCATATTGGTGCTCAAAAGCATATATTAGTACTTAAAATTTAAGAGGAACACTTTTGTACTTTTAAGGTACTATTATGTACCCTTGAGGTATTAATATGAACCTTTTAGGTACAAATTTGTACCTTTTGAAAAGGTACCACCCCAGTGACAGCTCGCATACTTTTATTTTAGAGAGTGTATAAGAAAAAAATTCTTAAATATTATCTAACATTCATTTTTTAATAAACAAGAAAATTGACATTATTTTTTTAAACTGAAGGACTAACATTCCCCTGAATAAAAAACTCTGACCTAATCAATACACATGCACTCATAAATAAATCACCCACACAGGAAGCAGACAACAAAAGCAGGTTTACATTGAATATCTGTATTATAAATAGAACAAATTACATATTCTCTCATAAATACATCAAGAAGTTATAGCATTAACACTTTACCTAGCATCTCATCCTGTTATCTATGTGTTGGTGGCTTCAGAGACCTCGCAATCCTTTATCCCTGGAGCCTGACCTCCGAGACGAACATAAACTGTTCGGTTGGCAATTAACCAGACACTGTGTGCCTTTAAGCCTGCTAAATTTTCTCTTTAAATCACCTCGTGCTCACCCAACGCTCTAAAGTGTCAACTGATATATGCCTTTTATTTTTCTTTTTGATAATTGTCCGATCAATACGCGCCGGCTTAACTTTCGACGGAGTTTGGACTGGGTCTCGTGCAGCATTATGGGATAGCACTACCGGTGGCCACACAGCGGGTATAAAATGAAGGCTAGCCAAAACACCGCGACTATTCACCTCACAGAGACAGCACCGCTATATACACACACACACATACATACACACACTCACACACTGCACTAAAGAGGTTAGGATCTGTACAAGAACGGGCAGAACGGATCAATCCAGGGCCGCTTATTCAGGAGAGAGAAGGCTATCGATTTATGTTTATCTAATCTCAAAGTCATTTTCATTAGAGGTTTCACCAGGTAACTTTGAGATGCATGAGTACTAGAAAACAAAATGATGCGAGGGACAAATTACAAGCCATTAATGTGTAGTGATACATCTGAACATGCAAAAACCTTACGCCTTTATCTTTTTACTGTGCTAAGAAATACATGTCATTTCAGAAAGTGCTTATAGTTACATTATATACACAAAGCCTATGAGTGCACATAGGTGGCGGACTCGAATCACATTGCTATATACAACCGGTCTAGACCAAGCATTCAGAAACGCATGTATGATTGTTCTGTGATTGAAAACCAGAGTCTTTTTTTTTTTCTTGCTTGAATGATAGATACGTCTGAAAGTTTTATGCCTAGAGGATAAACAAACTATTGCAATCATGCAAATTAAGCATTTGAAATCACAGGAACGACAAAGTTCTTTGGAAAAAAAAAAAGAAAAAGAAATGGCACATTGTGTTTCCTACAAGGTGCATAGATACACAGTTATGTACTATTAGAATTCTGTATTGCACGACGGCGTTGACTGCGTATGATCTATCCGGCTGTTTCTAATCCTCGTCCTGAAGGATACTGGAATATGAACTAGTAGCTTTACAAATCTCCACTCTTCCCAAACCCAGTGATATGAATCCTTCCTGTAATACAGAGTTATGAATGATAATGACCTTTTTTCTTTGTCTTCTTTCTCGTTCCCCTCTCCCTGAATGTCACAATAGTGAGGACACTTCTGCCAGGGATTCAGGCTGCGTACGGGAGTGCCGGCTCAAGTCATGTGTGGGAGGTAATAATATTTTGGTATAATGGGTTTAAGCCAGTGAATTAAACATTAGCTCAGCTCAAATAGAAACCAAACGGGGGGAAAAATAATGAAGCGCAAATAAATAATTGAAGGCGGCATTGTTGTTTTTCAAATTGCTCACTCGGGGTTTGTTCCTCGTTTGTTGCATAGGCCGCGTTTACCGTCGTATAAACACCAACAATACAGTCTCAAAAAAAAAAAAAAAGCTGGAGGGCTACCGGCTCTGTGTGAATGCCAGGAAGAGGGGAAACATTACGCTGAGACTGATTTCTGGCTCCCTTTGGAAATGCGTTGGATACCGCACAGCTGTATACTGAGGTGGTCCACCTGAGCCCTTTGGTTAAATCCTGTTACAGTAATATGAGTGAGCTTTCACGACCCTGAGCATACATGTCACACACATACAGGCAGACAGAGAGATACATGGACAGCAGTCTCCGGTATGCTTGCTCGATTAACCCTGAGCAGGAGCCTCGTACTCCGGGTTGGTGTAGGAGAAGCCCAGGAACTCATCCTGGTCCAGATTCATAATAAACAGCTTGTCGGTGGGCGTTAGCTCCACGGCCATTTTTGTAAATTCCCGGTCAAAGTTGCAGGTATCTCGGCTGTTCCGCTAGAGGTAGAGAAAGGAAAGATGTGTTAGTTTCATTTAGAAAAAGAAATCATATGTTGGGATCTTAAGGGATAGCTCACCCAAAGTTCGGCCATTATTTATTCATCCTCATGTTGTACCAAATGTGTATGCTGTTAAAGGCCCTGGTATACTCACAGAAGGAAATAGGGGGATGTCATTTTGAACAAGATCACGCCAAACTATTTAGTGCAAAACGTACATTCTTTCAGCAAGAGTTTGCTTTGGCTGGTAAACACATTATGACTACTATCATGTGATAGGTAGGTGTTGCTCTGGGGTTTTGTCTTCTTTGGAAAATTTTAATTTTCAGGCAATTCAAAAAGGAACATTTAGCAAAACCTTTGATTTACAGTCATCTGGTGTGTCTTTTTCTTTATTTTTATACTGTAAAGGCCAGTTTACACCACAATAACAGAAAAAGAAAAATAGCAATAACACGCTTGGAATGTTGGTCCATAGTAGTTTGTTGTCATGATTGGAAAATGCTGAATCAGTGTCTAGTCATAGACAATTTAAAGTGTCATTGTGTATCTGGTGATTGTCCGAATTTAGTTACGCCTGTTAATGTGGAGTGAGTAGGCCTTATGCTACATTCACATGGGAAGCTAATATTATTGCTTCTCTTTTATTTTCAATGGCTGACATCATACAATTGGCATTGTTAGCAGCAGAAGCAAAAAAAAAAAAAAACCTTTTGAAGCACCAAAGCAGATTACCCTATTGCAAATGCTAGCCAATCACTTTTATTCAACACCAGACACTAGAGCAACAACAAATTGAAGAAACCCAGCAGGCACTTTGATGTCAAAACAATGTCAAAAATGCAAATCAAGGTAGTTTATCTGCATTGTAGGGATACAAAATCCAGTGTAAATTTGTCATTTGTAAATGACGTTTTCAGATGAAATTTTCATTTCTTATATTGTAAAAATTTTTGTGTTGTTATTTTGGTGGTCAAAATGGCACCAATGTGTGGTCGTCAATTAGACGTCAAAGTTTTGACATCAAATTCATTTGCATTTTTTACTTCAATGTAAATAATCAGATTTTTTTTTGACATCAAGGTGCCTGCTGGAAAGGTATATCTCTTTAATGGGTTTGAACCAGTTCTCTATGATCAGTCTTTATATACAGGTATATAGCAATATTTATCCTCCAATGTGATTGGCTGTTGTCACTATGACAATCACATCCGCACCAAGCTTTAGACATGTCTTAAGTTAAGCATTGATGCTGATGACCTATATAAATGTACCAATAAAGCTGTTAACTTTAAACAAGTCTACTTTATAAAGTACTAAAAAATAAACATGAATTGACATCATTGCAATTTTAATTGTATGTTTATTTTGTCATTGAGGTATACAAAGCTTTTGCTCTCATCAGTGTTTGTGGAGTCCGGATTTTTAACTAGCAGTGTATCACTGCTGTAGTATTTCAGAACTATTTTCCCCTAAACAAAAAACACAAAAAAAAAAACAAAAAAAACAAGTGCAGTGAGTATATCCGGGCCTTAATTTTCCTGTTCAATACCAATCAGACATTTGTTTAAAAAAAAAAAAAAAAAAAAAAAAAAAAAAAAAAAGTTTCAGTTCACTGTATTACATTATGCTTTTTTCTCTTTTTTAACTTTAACACAATGGCCAATCAGAAGCATTTCAATTAGTCATCCTCCCCAAAAAAGCCCCTAATTCATAAAGAATAAAAATGGACTTCAAACCCATGAGGCAAATATTGGAAAAGTTAATGGAAAAGAAAACCAGCATTTTAGGTGCATTTGAAAGAGAAAGAGATGAGGGTGAGTAAACAACAACAGAACGTTCATTTCCAGAAAATGCATCCTTTTAAAACCAACAATTACATCCACACTAAATAAGAAGCTGATGAAGGATCCACTGCAGGCAGAAGCCCAGCTGTGCTAAAGGCAGAAGAGGAATTGTGTGCCGAAGAAGAAAGGATTCCACTTCAGGAGAAGACACTTTAACACACACACAAGCACTTAAAAAGACGCCCAGGCCACTGATGAGACTCATATCTCACTGACAGTCCCCATCCAGAGCTACTGGGGGAGACGTTCGCTGCATTGACACACTGTGTGCTGCTTTTTTTTTCTTTTATGAGATGCTAAAGCGTAGGCACTGCTGGCCTTTCTCTTTTACTCTGCATCCCTCTGTCTCTGTCGCTCGCTGCGAGAAGAGTCTAAATGAAAGGGGCAGACGGTTTGTTAGGCCCACAGGCCTGTTCTTACTGGGAGAATTCCTCTCTGCTGTGGCCTTGTGTGCCAGCATGCCCGAGGGAAGAGCCAGCCTGGCTCAGAGGACACACACATGCATGCACACACACACACACACACACACTGAGTGGGAGGACGGAAAAAGAAAGAGACACAGTTAAGGAAAGCAAGAAAGAAAGAAAGGAGTTTGGGGGTGGGCAAGGTGGGTCAGAGTAAGGGATGCAGGGAATGTGACAGAAGGTGTGAGAGTGGAGGGGATAGAAAGGAGAGAGAGAGAGAGAGAGAGAGAGAGAGGACTTCTCTGGGGCTAGACATTGTTAATGCACTGCTTGGCAATGTAAATCCACGAAGGCAAAGGAAAACGCTGGTGTGGGGGGAGGGGCAGCACTCAATACGCTGAGCATCACTGGAGCAAGAAGCTCGGGCGACGCAAATACCGAGAGCCGCACTGATATACAATGTACACAAAGCGCTAGGATATGTTGTCTTGTGGAAATGTGTTCGGTAGTTGCTTGTGGGGCTGTCATGTCATATTAAAAGGGAAGGGGGAAATATTTCTGAATAGCTGCTCGGTAGTCAATACACAATAGGCTGTTTCTGCCTTAGAGTACAGTGAATAAACATAAATTATTGTATTTCTCATACCTTATATCTCTCGAATGTGAATGCTTCTCTTAATTAATCTTTGAATTAAACTAGTGTGACTATTTTTCATGACTGTCTTCATATCTGTGAAGAGACCCCCCCTCATGATTGTGAAGCGCTTTGGGTGTATGGCCATACACAATAAATGCGCTACATAAATACACATTACATTACATTACATATCTGCATATTGACTATCTCACAAATGTGATGATTTTAGGATGAAGGAACAATTGTGCCTACATATTGTGACTTTGAATAGTTTTTGACAGTATAAGTGATGTAAATAGACTGTAAAATGATAGTAAATCTCACAATTGAGATGCTTTCTGGTAATTATATTTAACAATTGCGTTTTTTTTTTTTTGTAGGTCAGATTTTGGCTGTGGCTGATTGTGCCTTCATATTTTAATCACTATTTCTTGTAATCAAACGTTAATATCAAGCAGTTGTGACTTTTATAACTGTGCCTTTGTAAATTGTCATGACGTTTTAGTAATCACACTTTAATTTCAAACAGTTGTGGCTATTTTTTATAATTGTGTCTTCCTACGTATTTCAAAAATGTGTCTATTTAGCAATCTTACAATTTAAATTCTGTCACAATTGAAGCTATTTTGTTTTTGTAACAATTTAATTGTAACGTTTTTGTTTTTAGAACGTCTTACTATTGTGACTTTATTGTGAATTACTCTCATAACTGTGCCTTTATATTGTGACTTTCATAAACTTTTTACTTGATGTTACAACTATTTCTAAAGCTGCTGTCACACTAGAGTTTGTGTGTGCGAAATTCTGTTGCACGGCGCTGCGAAAAGGGGCGGGATTAAACAAGATGATTAGACATTAAAAAAAGCAAGCGATTGGTCCATATTTTAAATTCCAGAGAGGTCATGTTTTGATCCTCTATTGGTCGCACGGAGTCAAGTGATGCAATTTTGCAGGTCAGAGTTCACCAAGCTTGAACTTTGCATCTCAGAGAACTGCGATTATTGACGCATGACCCTGCGTTTCCGGTCTGACGCATTTGCACGTGTATGAATGGAAGTCTATGGGGAGAAAAGTCCAGTGTGACAGCAGCTTTACAATCTTACAATCGTGCGTTTCCTATAACAATTTTATGTCACAGGCATATCTATTTCCTGTAATTTTGACTACATAGCTACTGTGACAAGCTATTTTAATTGTGCTTTCATGACACTGTTTTCATTATTTCCTATATTTATGCCTTCATATCTCACTATTACTTGTAATAATGCGAGCATAACCTGCTGTTGTGACTATTTCATGTAATTCAGATCATCCTACAATTGTGAGTTTCTCTTGTCATTTCAATTGTCACAACTGTTAATATCAGTTATGACACTTTCATATCTGTGCCTTTCATGATATTTTAACTTCATATATTTCAGTTTTTTTGCAGCAGTTGAGGCGGTTTCTCTTTATTTCTCTATTCCACTTTATTTTGATGGTCCGTTTGTTGAATTTAAGTTACATTGCATCTACATGCCAACTAATTTTAATTAGATTATTAGTAAACTGTTAGGTTGGGGTTAGGGTTAGAGTGATTGACATGTACTTGCAAAGTTTCTTATAGTCAGTTAAATGTCTGTTGAAGGAGCAGTATCAACAGATATTAAGCAGACTATACTAATACTCAAATGGACCATCAAAATAAAGTGTTATCCATAATTGTGCTACAATTGTGAATACACTGAGAAAAAAAAGGATTAATTGGATTTACTATTTTTTTTTAGATAAGTGGTTTCACAGTTTATTTACTGTAGGCTGATTTTAAACGAACAAATTAAATTTAGAAGTTTTCAACTTAATTTATTTGTTAAAAAATAGGCCAAATAAATTGTGTGCAACCACTTACCTTAAAAAATTAGTAAATCCAATTAATCTTTTTTTTCAGTGTATATCGTTTCAGCATCCATATCACAATGTGTGTTTACATTTTACATTACATTTAATTATTCAAAAATAGGAGCAGGACAAAATATCGATACACAAAAAAAACTTTCCCTAATTTTTTAAATTGGATGAATGAACATTTTATGGGCATTTTTCTTTTGATTAAAGCTATATATTTTGTTTAGAACAAAAAAGATCATTTAAATTAATTGACTTCATTGACTTCAACAAGACAAGTGTGCTTTATACATGTTAAATAAAATTATTCTCATGGAGATAGAAAATATTGTGCAAATTATAAATTTTTTATTGGGTCAAGTGATCAAATTTAGATGTAAACCATTACCCAAATTTTTTTAATTGGATGAATGAGAGTTTTTTCCCCCCAGTGTATACATGAGGTGGCGCTTCTCGTAATGGCGGATCGAACATATATATCATTGTTGTAATTCTACGAAATATATGTGCTGCTAAAAAAAAATAAATATTAGAAATCTTGTAACTTTTTGAAGCATTTTTTCCTCTTCATTTACAAATATCATGATATATTTTGGATGGTTTATATGGCTGATATTGTGATCTATTATTATCAGAGGCAAAATATCATGATAATATTGTATCGTATCATATTACTGTTCCTGAATATCTGACTACTTATTTCATTTATCTTTGCTCTATCTTTTTTATTTATTCTTGCAATTTCTTTGATTCACTCCTCCACAGGATTATTCCAAATAAATTAATGGTTTTATTCCAAATAGAGCCATTGAAGCCATCTGCGGAAATTGTAATCATATTGCAATATAAATTGATACAAAATAAAATATTGTAATGTCAGATTTTTCAGAGATATCGTGCAGCCCTGTACATAAGTTTTGACTTACAGCGTGACTTTTCTGTCATTTTAATTTTATAGAACAGAATTGTGACAATTATAATTTAGACTTTGTGTTTGACTATGATCATTTATCTTAAATTTAGATTTTATCTCATACAACTGCAACATTATTTCTAATAATCAAAGTCCACTTTTTTCTTTTTAAACTCTAGAGCAGAAACAGTCTTCCATATGGGCCTACTTAGTTTTTTAGTGCATGTCCCTCGTTGTGAATGATTAATCAGTGCACATTATTCTGAATAAATCTTTTTCTGTCTTTATAGTCTTCAAGTGAAATATAACTTGCTCTTCTTGTTCATAAATTAGGCTCCATTTTGTTAATTCTACACACCATCCCACTATTTTCTCACTGACTATCCTGTTTCACTTCAAAAAGTGTCACATTCTGGAAATAAAATTGCTTATGAATGGCAGCTCACACTGACCTTTAGATATCAACAGCAGAACAAAGAATGATATTGGTGGCCAAACATATTCAAGCTTTTTTCCCCCCATAAATTAATCGCAGCCTGTTGGATGTCTGCTTGGATAATAGGCCAAAAAACAATGCAATTCACTTATTATTTCCACCTAAATTATTCAGCTCTCTGGTCAATGGTGGGCCGAAGGGAATTGTGGGAGTTGTTTTTTTTTTTTTTTTTTTTTTTTGATGCAGCACAGTGCTTGGTATTAAAGCGTTCGGTACAGTTTGAAAACAATAAACACACAACACCAAAAACTGTGTGATCTCTCTTTTTCCCCAATGAACATAGCACCTTAAAAAAACAGAAACAAGAACAAGTCACTTTCAGGTGAGGAAGACAGAAAGAGGGATGAGAGTGCCATCACAGAACAGCACAGCGAAAAGGATTTACAAACAACCAAGATCACAGACGCAGAGATAGAAGACATATGACTCCAACTATTGGTATGCAGATCACATCAAACAAAAGCAAACTGGAGGAGAGAGACAGTCCAGAATAGAGTCTGAGATCTCCTGGCAATCCACACATGAATAAAAACAGCTTGAGACAGAAAGAGTAAAGTGGACAGGAGGAAGAAATATGATACAACAAGAAGCACATTTCCTACCTTTTGTCCATTTGCTGGTTCTCAAGCACACCACAGCACAGCGAAGCACATAAGCCACAACTCCAGAGTGATGGCCACTAGAATACCTGGGCTCTTAAGAGCCAGACAGTTCAGAGGAAAATGGCACTGGGCATTGGCATGGAAACCTCAGGACTGTGGGTCATTCATTCTCAATGGCTAATTCTAGCCCCCACTTAACAAAACATTAAGATTGGCTTGATGATGATGACAGTGACAATGTGATATGTGTTCCAGCATAGTTATTAACTAGCCTGCTCTCACAAGGGAAATAACAAACAAATTTTTGTCATAAAAAGTGGCAAATTTGTATAAATCCATATGATTTTATTCGCTTGAGAACATATAAAAAGAGTTTATGTTGAAACCATGGTATTGGTGGTTTATGAAATGCAAGTCAATGGCTACAAGCACTTTGAGAGTTAAAAAAAAAGGCAAAAGAAAATTAATATTCACGATTCTTGACAAGTTTTACAAAATAAAACCAACAATTTGTGCAAAAAACAAAAACTGAACATTAAAACATTTAATCCATAGCCACAGCAAATGGTCACAAGTGCAAAGAGTCAATCGGTGTGCTCACAAATAGAATCTTTCTAGATACTGTAGGTTGCAGCATTTAAGAAGAGCACAAATAAATGCCTGTTGACGAAAAAATTAATAAATAAAATCCAGCAAACATGGCTTTAACCAGCAGATGCTCTCAGCATGTGATTTGGAGCAACAGTGAATCTAGTGTAAGCAATATATTAACAGCTATATATTAACAAGCAAGCAAGCTTTTTTTCTTTAAACTGCAACGTTCACGGAGGCAAGAGAAAGACATGACACATTTGGTAGGTACATTTACATTTTATGTTGTACAGCTTTGCTAGCCTGGCGTAATGATCTAATTTTTGTTAATACTTATTATTATTCATTCTAAAGGTACAAGAAACGGTTTCATTTAAAAGCTGTTTGAAAAAGGGGTGGTAGTGAGGTTCTCTTCAATGTCATCTGCTGCTTTAAACGCGAGAGCCCTTATATATTTAGTTTCATAGTGGCTTTATCATTTAAATGTGATGATAAACAATGCAACTTTTAGAGCAATGTTGCTAAGCTGTGATGCTTGACTACGTTTTCACTGAAAATGAGCTAAAACAAAACTGTAGGTGAAACCGTTAAATTGGTATACAATTGTTTTGAAATCCTTCAATCAGAATGCTAGCATTGAATCATGTGACCGGATTGGAGTGAGAAAAAGGACCATGAACTTTTTAATAATTATAAACTACAAATCCTTTAATGCTTAAAGTGCCAACAGTTGTCCAATTTAAAGGTGCTGTTAGTGATTTAGCGCATCTTTACAGTTGAAGTCAGAATTATTAGCAACCCCTTTAAATTTTTTTCTTTTTTAAATATTTCCCAAATGATACTGTATGTAACAGAGTAAGGACATTTTCACAGTATTTCTGATAATATTGTTTATTCTGGATAAAGTCTTATTGCTTTATTTTGGCTAGAATAAAAGCAGTTTTAAATTTTTTAAAAGACATTTTAAGGTCAAAATTATTAGCAACGTTAAGCTATATATTTTTTCAATTGTCTACAGAACAACCTATCATTATACAATGACTTGCCTAAATACTCTAACCTGCCTAGTTAACCTAATTAACCTAGTTAAGCCTTTATATGTCCCTTTAAGCTGTATAGAAGTGTCTTGAAAAACATCTAGCAAAATAGTATGTACTGTCATCATGGCATAGATAAATTAAATCATTTTAGAAATGTGTTATTGT
The DNA here is from genome assembly GCA_903798205.1 of Danio tinwini. Lineage (NCBI taxonomy): Eukaryota > Metazoa > Chordata > Actinopteri > Cypriniformes > Danionidae > Danio > Danio tinwini. Next base: position 1,205,371 of record CAIGQZ010032903.1, on the reverse strand, counting down.
GTTTAGATCTTCTTTACATTAAAGAGAAATTTGGGGGGGAAAAAATCAACAAGGGGGCTAATAATTCAGGGGGGCTAATACTTCAACCGTATGTATTTGCATAGCTCTAAATATTCGTTGTTTGTTTCATGCTTCCTTGTCGTGCATTATTTATACTAGCTTTATTATTATTATTTGTTAAGCATTACTTGGCTTCTGCTATGATAAATAGATGCTCACTTGAGCTGTTCAGGAATGTTTAACCTTACAATCGGGACCCGGAACAAAATGCTAACATAATAATATAATAACAATATATTTTATATTTTGGGGGCCGGGGAACATTTTTCACTCCAAGCTTAAACCAAAAGATGGCAGAGCCCTGGTATCATCACATTATCAGCTGAAAAAATAATACTGAAAGTGATTCCAACAATATCTTTTCTCTGTATCGTTATTGTTATAGTAGTGGTTGCTATCATTATAGTTATTGTCTTTGGTGTGAACAGGCCTTAAGCACCATTTTGATGAACCATACAAACATGCGTTCTCCCTCTCTGTTGTAAACAAGCAGTGTGTGTGTGTGTGTGTGTGTGCCTACACAAAAGTCACTGAATGCAACCAGAGCTGTTAGCTGGGGCTATGGATGAAATTCAATAATTTTGTAAATAATGTTCAGTTTCTTGGGCGGCACAGTGATTAGCACTGTCGCCTCAAAGCAATAAAGTCACTGGTCCGAGTCCTAGCTGGACCAGATAACATTTCTGTGTGGAGTTTGCATGTTCCCCAAGGTTTCCCCAACAGTCAAAAGAATTGCACTATAGAAGAATTGAATAAGCTAAATTGGCCATAGTGTATGTGTGTGAATGCGTGTGCATGGGTGTTTCACAATACTGGGTTGCAGCTGGAAGGACATCTGCTGTGTAAAGCATGCTGGATAAGTTGGCAGATTAGTCCGCTGTGGTGACTCCTGATGAATAAAGGGGCTAGCAGAAGGAAAATCAATGAATGAATGAATGAATGTTCAGTTTCTTGCACAGACTGATTGTTTCACTTTCATGGAGTGTTTCGTCCCCCTAAAGTTGTGGTAGGCATTGACGTCTGTTCTTTAATGTTCTTTTAAAAATCATCTTGAATGGCCTGAATATAAGTAAAATAAAACTTCATTTAAATTAGCATCACTCATTCTGCACATCCTAAAAATGTGAATTGACCATTGAAATGTCGGGTGACATAAGTGTAGAACTGGGTACCAGGAACTGAAAAAATGTGCTCTGTTAACATCAGAATGGATACAACAGTTTGAAGAGCATAAAAAGAACACCCAACAACATATTTGTCATCCTGAACCATCGCTAAATGATAAATGACACTAATTAGAAATGAATGATGGTCCAAAATGGTCTCCGTTGACAGGAATATCCATGCTAGCTTGCCATGCTGATGCAGGCCAGTGCCATTCTGTGTTGATTAGATACAGGTCTGTTTGACAAGATGAGATTAGCACGGGCACACCGAGCAGTTCACTTCCCATAGACAGGCTATGATGCACATGGAGGTATAAGATGACAGTGGAACAAACATCGAGAGTACCAGGATGCGAGAGAGAGAGAGAGAGAGAGAGAGAGAGAGAGAGAGAGAGAGAGAG
>CAIGQZ010032903.1:1174180-1203644 GCA_903798205.1 Danio tinwini | reverse complement strand
CCCCTTTTAAATCCAAGGTGCTCATTTTGCCAGGCTTTAATTCCAATCGTGATTCTGTAATTTTGCGCGATACTAAGGCACAGAGCTTTCTATAAAGGAGCGGATTAGCGGCGAGCTGATGTCAGCGCAAGAAGAGAACAGCAGTATCAAACGCTGACCTGTTTTCAGCTGATAAGCCGCACACACTTCGTGCTAACCGACTCATTTAATTTGAGGCTGCGACATTCAGAATTAATTAACACTCTTGTGCCGAGCGCCAGACTCAACTGTGTACCGCATATTTGTAAAAACAACAAGTTCAAAAGATCTGCGGGACCCCCATGCTGCGGTAGTACTTACATAAGCAGGCCACATTATACAGCGCCAATAAACGTTTAATACCACGTATAAAGCGTCTCTCTACTTTTCACCCACCCTTATGCATGTTCTACCCATATGTCATTGGCTGAATGGTGGTGGAACAGGATGAAATGTTCTCATGTTAAGTGGCAGGCATGAAATATGCAGAGCTTAGCGTGGGCACGTGCTGCACACGGTCCAAGTTGGGTTTTATACACCGATGCTCCGAGCAAATTGACAAGACTTTCTCTGCCAAGCAGTTCAGAAACACACACAAATAATGCTTTATGTGATCGAATAAAATGTCAGAACGGGTCTTGGAATAGAAAACGGTCTTTTGTGGTTTACAGAGATGGCAGCTTGCAGGTTATATGCACTGCAATGAGGGAAACAACGCAAAACCAAACAAAGGCTACTGATGTTTCACTTTTATTTGAATGTATGTTCATGTTTTGTGTGTGTGTGGAAAATATTTGGCACATAAAAAAGCATTGAGGATGTATTGAGCAAATCACACAGGAATGTCAAGAACACTAAAACACTAAGCTAAAAGTATGCTGAATCAGTTCATGCACAAAGCTGCTATGCACATAAACACAAAACCCCCTTTTTTCTTGAATTTTGTTGTAATCTACAATACTGACCACATAGAATTCATAACATTAAAGAACATTTGACACATTATTTGCTTATATTATTTTAAGACACTTAAAAAAATATCAAAGCCCTATGTTGAACTGCTTGCTCTATATATCTATTTTGGCAGAAATGACAAATGCACAACATTTTTCCTTTTTCTTCTCTTTTCTTTCAGTTTTCTAATCCCGCAGTATATATCTGGAAACCCTCTCGCACAAGAAGCCATTTTAAAGAGGTTCTCCCTTCTCTGAAATCCCATGATGAAGATATGATATGAAGCCCCAGTGGTTTCCAATAAAAGCCACTGGCCGCTAGTCAGCACGGATAACCGCTCAGGGAACTGTGATGTCTGAGAGGATCTGACCCGTTTCTGTGGATGTGTGGCTCTTGTGGCCTTTCCAGTTCCATTTAGTGATACAGTATCTGTTCCACACAAGGACTTTGCTGCTGTTAGTGCTGACATGAACAGTGCTGTCGTATCCTGAGCCGTCAGAATGCTAAATTAGGGCTCTGCACTGACCAGCCCCCCTGTTGGACCCATTAACACGACGTCAGATATCTTCATCGGACCCCTATTGTTGCTTGAGCAATGTTTACACGCATAAAATGCTTTATGTTACTATTCTAGCTCTAATTATTTATCGTCTTTATATCCTGTTCAGCTTTGAGGCGCGATATTAAGTTCCACACAAACTCACGTACCGACACTAGGCCGGTCTCTGTTGACAAGCTTCAAGATGGAATCATTCAGGTGAAGTGAAGCTACATCAATGCGTCCCAACTAGACTAATTTGCTCATACACAAGCTCTTGAATGAAATTCAGGATACAATTTAAGGTATTACCCATGGGTAACTACTTATCTCTTTGTCATCATAAACCCCCAAGAATGTTAAAAAGTGGTTCCCATTCCTATCTAAGATAGGGGTCAGTAATATACGGCCAATGGGCTTTTAAAGGTGCAATCGGGCTTGCAGTGCAAGCTCAATTCTGAAATTAGCACTCGTTCTTATATCCTTTTTCAATCGGTAATTGTCTCTAGCAGGAGGTAGTTGATATTTAATATGCCTGTCAAATACCTTTCGATAAAATCCGTCTGACCTTTAAGCAGAAGTCAAGGAAGAGGAACCATCACAGGAGTCATGCTTTCCATACATGGGTGAATGTTTGCAGATGGTGTGAGATGATCAGGCAAAAAAAAGAAAAAAAAAGAAAGGCAGATCACTACCACAATCAGGCACATCCATTAAGCTCTATTGGCCCGTACATACACGCAAACAGCACCCTAATTCATTCAGATTTACTCATGCTTTAAATGAAGAGAGAAAAAATTCAGTTAAATTCTGTACTAAAGATTAAAAGCCTCGAGTTCACTATAGAGCTAACTAACTAACATATCGGACAAAACAAAATCATCATGCAAAAACCTTTCCAGGTTTGCATTCTTTTGGAAACAAGCAAAATGGTTTGATGATAAAATCAGCAAAAAAATATCACTGCCGCAGGCTGGATAAGGAGAGCGAGGCTAGCCATTTTGCATCTCGTATATGTGATTCATGCACCTTCAGTGCAAATGGCTAAATCTCAACACCGACAATCCCAAGAAAGACACATCCGAAGGTAGTCTAGAAGAGAGCTATGCAATACACAACACATTCAGGAAAGCCAAAGGAGAACAAATAGTATAAAGACAGCCAAAGTGCGAGAAGGTCTTAAGATTCAAACGTTCCTCCAGCATGAATACATTCAATGGGATGTCGTGAAAGCCACAGCGATCTTTAGGCTAATCTATGAATATCGAAACTCAGCATGCATATGTATATTCATGGTTTAGTTTTGGTGCATGGCTGTTTATATACATACACGTGCCCCAGTGTATGGTACATAAACATGAGGTTTAATGAAGGGGGGGGTGGTTGATGGAGGGTTGGGTTAGTTTTAGGGGGTCGCCCTTAACTCTGGGCTTCCATGGCAGGGAATTCAGGGTTTATGAAGGAAAAGCCCTCGAATTCGTCTTGGTCGAGGTTCATGATGACCTCCTGGTCTGGAGGGGTGAGAACCGGTGGATGGCGGGTGAAAAAGCGGTCAAAGTTCTCTGCATCCCGGCCACACTGCAGGAGGGAGAGAAGAACAAGAGAGGCATGTAATGGATGTGGGATGATGAACATGGTCATAAAGACAAAAAGTAAAACACAGAACAAATAAAAGAATGGGAATGGTGGTGGATGAGGATTATTCAACAGCAGTTGTGGACACATATCCTGTTGAATTGACCAGCATATTTAATAAAATCTTGATAAAATGTTCTTTATTATTACTATAACTTCTTTATTATTATTATGAAAAAAAATATATATAAACCAGATTAAAACAGATATTGCATTCACTATCTGCATTTAAAAACAACATTGAAAGGGAAAGTTCACCCAAAATTAAAAATGTACACACTATTTACTGAACCTCAAGTGGTTCCAAACCCTTAAGAGTTTCTTTCTCCAGCTGAACACTAAAGAGGATATATAAGAAAGCCAAAAACCTGTAACCACTGACTTCCATGGTAGGAAAAATAAATAATATGATGTTTAAGGTTTGCAGTTTTCTTCTAAATGCCTTCTTTAGTGTTTAAAAGAAAAAAGAAACTCATAAAGGCTGGAAAAATGTTAAGGCCGAGCAAATGATGACAGAATTTTCATCTTTCATGCATTAATTGCTTGACATAAATTGCATTATATAAGTGGCTTTGGAATATAGGTCGCAACTCTTTCAGTTTGATAATAAAATGTGACGTCTATTCCAGAAAATAGTTTTGATATCTGATATCTTTGATAACGAAGGGGAAGATTATCAGAAAATAATGACTTCAATCAGTTCATCCAGTCATTATTCGGAATCAAAGCCACATAAAATATAGTGGATGACTTGTATGAATTGTATTTGGTGGCTGTATACATTTTTTATGGTGCTTCTGAATGCTTTTCAATGCATTAATCCCCACTTATTGAAAATTATTCAAAACAACTTCCACTGCAGAAAGCCAATTTGAAAGTGAACTGATTTGATGAAGCACCAGTTTGACTTGGCATGTGAATTCATACAAGTCAAAGTTGAAAAAACCTGAAGCTGGTCTTTCCACCAGGGGTATTGGTGAGTATGAATTGATGGAGGTGCGTGTGAGACCTTTACACTCATACAGATACATAAATAAGTTCCAGATGTCGTGTTAGGGTGTCATTCGTGATGCGTATGAGAACCAACGACAACAACAGCAAGAGTGAAAACAATAACAGCAGCATTAATGTCACCGCAAACACATACGCTTCAGTTCAAATGTCAGCTTTTGAAATTCCAATGTTCTACTGCACTTCCAGTGACATTTAAATAGCTCGCTCATCATAAGCGCAAGAAACAGGTGAGTCTGACGCAAGCGAATCTGTAAATGAGAATGAAATTCCCCGCACCGTTCATAAATGCAGAGCCCATTTCACGGAGAGCATCGATCAGTTGCAGTCCGAAACTCACCTTTTAAAGCCCAGTCATGTAATATTCATGAACGGGGCTTAGATGCAAAGTCAAACCATCAGAAACCTGGCCAAATCTCTAGCTCTGGCTCATGATGAGGTACCTGTGTCTCTGCAGCCGCTTCATTGGCAAATAATCAAGAGCCACATTGAAAGAGAAGGAAAAAAAACTTGGCAAGTGGTGAAAATTAAAGCTGGAGGAGCTGCTCATGGTATGCATATCAATCCATATTATGACTCTATATTGTGTTATATACAGTAATACTGTACAGTAGGGCTGGGCTGACAAAATATATCACAATAGAAGTTGTCTCATATCCTGATAATGATATATATCACAATATACTACCTTTTTGTAATATTAGATATAAGATTTATAGTTTATTTATGTTGACCATATGTAAACGACTATTCTCTTATTTATATTTTAACGTATATACTCAGAAATGCACCCATTCATATGTGATCATATTTCCCAAATTCATGTTTGATAAATCTTTTTAGAAACATATAACAAATATTAATGAAATATAAAACACTTTTCGCAAACTAATGATTATGAGTCTGACATAAAAGAAATATTGCTGAATATAATGCAACATTTTCACAAAGCTGTTATTAATGTTTCTGTTCTGGATCCCTGTAATATTGCACGTGTATAAGCTCATTTGTACAACAGTTCTGTCTGGTTCTTGAATCTGATTGGCTGATAGCTATGCGATATTCTGCCAGCACAGCACTCGACCAGCCTCTTCACCCTTCACCCTTGTATTACTCCTTCTACATACAGTAACAAGCAGAGGACACTCTACAGTTGGACAAATATTGCTGCTGTTGGGCAACATAATGTACTTTTGAGGCTTTTTTTAGTCGAGAATGAAGTTGTTTAGATTGCAACTATGCAGTTTATTTATAAGGATAGTGCCTATTTAAATAATTTTTTTTATTTCTGAGAGATTTAATTTTGCATCGATGGCCATTAGCCTGTCATTGAGTAGACCAAAGAAGGTTGACGTTGTCCATCCACAAGATGGCGACAGAGACCGCATAATAAGCCCTTAGAGAAGGCATAAGCCAGCGTACTTTTAAACTACAGCTGATCAAATCATTATAAAACTGGTAAGTAAGCCACTTTCTAAGTCTATCTCTCTCTTTTGTATGTTGTAGTGCTGTATTTATACCATATAATTGTAGTGTATTGAATGTGAAATGGGACTGGCATATCAGGAATGCGTGTTGTGTTGTCAGAAAGAAAGAAGAAATGCCCACATGTGTTTAGCATTTTTCCATTATCGCAAACACAACAGTATTCTGGTAGTGATTGTGATGCTCTTTTTTGGGGTTAATTAATGTGATATCCTGATTGCAACAGAGAAATACTGTAAACTGTAATACTATAGGGAGATATCTCTGTAGACTGATGGCATTTCATGTCACGGTTAGCCTTAAAATCTTAAAATGTCAGCAAAATTACAAAATTTTGTCATCACTTTAGATATTACCATTTGAGAATGATTCAAATACTAGCTCTAAAGTGATGTTGGTGAGTTAGTAACGGCTTCTGCTGTTCTGACATCAGCTGACATCAGATTTTCTTTTTCATATACATGATTATGCTGTAGAACTGTTGTATAATTGCAATATCACACGAGTAGCAGTGCGATGTGGCTGTACATCGTCACTGGTGGGACACTAAGGCACACGGCCTGTGTTGTTGTACCAGTGTTGATATACAGCCACATCGCACTGCAACTCGTGTGATATTGCTGATTTAACTGATGAAGGTATTACCATAAGCAATGCATTTTTTGACACCACAAAATAAATAGAGCTTAATATGATACGATAGGCTTTTTATTTTGTCCATATGATATCTGTCATATTGCACAGCCATAGTGACGAGTCAACATTAATCTTATATCAGATAAATGTATGGATCATATACATTATATATTACATATACCCACTCCACAGAATGAAATAGGAGCATGCATGAGAGCAGGAGTTCGTTTTTCCACCAATCAGCATGAAGACCTTGCTGAAGTCTATAAGGAGCTTTGCTTGTAATGAGCACAATGGGTGGGCAATCAACTTTGGGTTCATTCACAACAGCTCCATTAAAATCAAAGCTATTTCTATACGTGCACCTTTTTATGTAAAAACTGGTTACAATATGTGACCCTGGACCACAAATCCAGTTTTATGTTGCACAGCTATATTTTTGGCATCAAAATTTCCTTTATGCCAAAAATCATTAGAAAATTATTGAAAGATCATGTTCCATGAAGATATTTTGTAAACTTCCTACTGTAAATATATTAACACTTCTGTTTTTATTAGTAATATACATAGCTAAGAACTTAATCTGGCCAACTTCAAAGACAATTTTCTTATTTTTAACCCTCAGAATCTCACATCTGTATAATTTACTGCATAAATGTCTATATCTTTTAGTTAATTATTTATTTTGCTATTATTATATTTCTATGTATACTGTTTATTTATATTATTTTTTTCTATTTTTTATCAATTTTTATTATTTATTTTAAACTACTTTACATTTATTTTTTTATATTTTTATATTTTAATCAAATTTATTTGAATCTTATAGTTTCTGTGTAGCTTCATGAAATTATTTTTGAAAAATAATATATTTATTACATGATCATTTCAAGAGACTGCATTTCATTAAATAACAATATAAACAATATTCAAAATAAATAAAAATACTATTTAATATAATAATTTCCTGATTCAGTCTATTTTAAAATGTAATGTATTATTACTTGTGATGGCAAATCTGAATTTTTACATTACTTTTAAGATAGAATTTAATAATGTGATTTATAGCTGAATTCACTCTTCTGATCAATATCATCAACACAGCAACACATTGTTTCAGGCCTCTATTAAAAATAGCACTGATCAGAATTAGTAATGTTTTTGCCTTCATAATTGTCTTTGGTGAATATTATACAGACATTTATACAAACTTTATATATTTATGTGAATAATACATTTTTACAGTATTTGTTCATGTTAGTTAATGTTAGTTAAGTTAGGGGAGATATAGTTGCTCATTGTTAGTTCATGTTAACTCACGATGCATTAACTAATGTTAACATGCATGACTTTGGATGTTAATAATGCATTAGTAAATGTTCAACTATGATTAATAAATGCTGTACAAGTAGCTCATGTTATAAATACATTATCCAATAACTAATAAAACCTTATTGTAAAGTGTGACCATATACAGTTGAAGTCAGAATTATTAGCCTCCCTTTGAATTTTTTTTCTTTTTTAAAGGATTTCCCAAATGATGTTTAACAGAGCATTGAAGCTTTCCAGTATGTCTCATAATATTTTTTCTTCCTGAGAAAGTCTTATTTGTTTTATTTTAAATTTTTTAAAAAACATTTTAAGGTCAAAATTATTAGCATCTTTAAGCTATTTATTTTTTTTCGATAGTCTACAGAACAAACCATCATTATACAATAACTTGCCTAGTTACGCTAACCTGCCTAGTTAATCTAATTAACCTAGTTAAGGCTTTAAATGTCACTTTAAGCTGTATAGAAGTGTCTTGAAAAATATCTAGTAAAATATTATTTACTGTCATCATGGCAAAGATAAAATAAATCAGTTATTAGAAATGAGTTATTAAAACTATTAGAAACGTGTAGAAAAAAATCTTCTCTCCGTTAAACAGAAAAGGAGGGAAAAATAAACAGGGGGCTAATAATTGAGGAGGGCTAATACTTCTGACTTCAACTGTATATATAATTTATAACCATGGTTTTTATTGAAATCGACACATTTTTAAATGCAGCAAATACCTGAATTCAATGTAAACGGGCATCAGAAAGATGAAAACCATTTAAATAAACACTCCCTTTGCCACTGGGCAGCCTAACAAAAGCCGGAGACTTTAAAAGCCCCATTTCATACAGCACAAAATGACCTCATTTTCTGAACTTTACCATTAGCCCAGAATCCTTAGCGTGGACCTGGCAGCGGACACAAAAGCTTTAGATGTGGCTCTGCATTTTCTGCAAGAGGCATGTTCTGACTACCATGTGAATGATTTACAACCAGTACATCTTATATATTGTATATAATGCAGAAACACAACCAGAACTCAGGCTTTCTAGGCAAGACAACTCAACAGCTCTCTATAATACAAATACACACACACGGCAAGTGAAAGATACAGTAGAACAGAAGGTTGGTTCTGCTACTGACCTAATTTATAATAATAATATGAGAAATGTGAGGTGTAAATTTAGAATCGAAAGAAACAATTGAGAAATGTAGAGTTTGAATCTGGCAATTCTGAGTTTGTATCGCTAAATTGAGTACACAGAATTGCGAAGCAGCCTACTGTATATAAAGTCACAATTCTAAGGAAAAGGTCAGGAAATTAAGTTGCAACAAAAAAAAAAGTGTGAGATGTGAACTTAGAAGAGCAAGAAACATGTTAAAGTTCTGAGTTTACATTAGGGCTGCACAACATATTGTTTTAGCATCGATATCGGAATGTGTGAATCTACAATAGTCAAATTGCAGGACGTGCAATGTGGAGTCATTGTAGTTGACCAGGTACAACAGTTCAGAATTTTGAAGTTATTTTAATTGAACCATAATACAGTGAAAGTTTATCAATTGTGTTTAAGGCCTGTGTAAACTTGAAGTGAGTTTAAAGCATTTGGCTACAATGAATTATTTTGTTTGTAGCTTTAACAAAGATTATTTGTATTTAATCATTTACACAATGAAGAATATACAGCTTTATTGTACATTTGATTATTTTAGTTCTGTACCTGTATACTGTTAGATTCTTTTATTTGTATAAATTTGTGTACTTTATTTATCTCTGCTTGTAATTTGTTTCTTTCTCAAGTTACTTTCAATAACGGTTGTTTTCAAATGATGTAAATGATGTGCAAAATTCAGATGGAGGGCAGAAAGTGATTCTTCTGCATAGGAATCGCTATCAGAACCTCAAACTGTTTTTGTTTTATGTTGTTTATAATTGTTTGAATCGGTCAAAATAAGAAATGCCGAACAGCTTGTATAGACATCTAAAAGTCTTTGCTCATAAAGGGGGGAAGTTCAAGATATACGCATGGGGAAAAAAGTAACATTATAATAATTTATAACAAACTTATTTTTGAACCACATAGTAAAGTGTACAATGTGCTCAACTCTTTGTTAATGAATGTTACAGAATACTGTAGCATAGTAAATAGATAAACTGTAATAAATAACGTTAATGTAAACTGTGGTTCTTTGTGATGGTGTATAACTGTAGTGTAGAAAACTGAAGTCTATTGAATAATTTGTTTATTAGTACAGATGTGTTGTACCACAGCAACAATATAATTACTACGACACTTTAATTCAAGTAATTATCTATAGTATGTTTCCAAACACTATAGTATTTTTCATGTAACGTAACAGCTTATACAATATATACCGCCTCGTTGACAGGCAAATATATTTTAGTTCAATAGAAAACTCGACTCTCTTCATAATTTAAGGATCATGCCCAACATATGTGGTTATTTTCTGTTTATATCTCCTTTGAAATATGGTATAAATGGCAAAAATACAGACTTTCCTTAATGTCTCCCATTCAGTTTTTTACTTCCTGCATTCCATCTGAATTTCACGCGTCACCAGAACCACACGATTGAAAAAAACCTTTATGAATCGCAGAAAACTGAAATATTGCAATGTATGTTTCTTTTTTTTATATCGTGCAGCCCTAGTTTACATATTGCAGTTTCATAAATGTTAAAACAATTTTAAGTCACAAACAACACAGTTAAAAGATGTAAAGTCAGAATCCTGACTATTTGCTGCGAATCCCAGTTTCAGGTTATAAAATCTGAACAGTGAAAAACAAACCAGCAATTGTGAAGAACATAGTAATTCTGATTATTAGCTTAAAAGCCAAAATTCTGTACTTGTATCTCAAATTTTGTTTTACAAGCAAATGACTGCAAAACAACATTAAAAAAGCAACAATATTTGACAAAAAATATATAACAACAAAACAGCCAAAATTCTCAGAATTGTGAAATGAAAATTCAGAAAAAAACATGCAAAAACAAGGTCAGAATTGCAAGATGTGAACCCACTTTTTGTCAACAAAAAACTAAACTCACAATTATGTAAACTTGAAACTCTGATTAAATTCTGAGTTGACATCCCACATATCAAAGTCTGATGTCTTGTAATTTTAAGTTATAAACTTGAAAGTGAAAAAGTCAGAGTAGCAGGACGCAAGTTTGAGAAGAAAATAAATAAATAAATTGCGAAACATCCTGAATGTGAGATGTGAATTCAGAATTGCGAGATTAAAAAGTTTCAATTACGTTTTTCATCCAGTGGTAAGAAATTCTTTCATATGACAGACAGTGAGAGCACTGAAGCACAACCCTTACGTGTGGGAACCATTAAATCACCCGGCACAGCATGTGTGTACCTTTGCATTCAGAAGCCTCTTTAATTTCAACCTCAATAAAAGGCCCAATGCATCACCAGCCACCTGACCCCAGTGGCCTGCTGCAGATGCGTTCAGATTTCTGAACGTGCTCACTGGAGGCTGCGGCTTATGGATCTGCCCACTCGCTGCCTTACACCTACAAGTGAACCCGCAGAGATTTGAGTGACCTGCGTGCCATTGGTCCCTGAAAATTGAGGCAAAAGCTTTTCGGTGTCCTCTTAAAACCACCTGTCCACAGTCATTAGCATCAGGGAGCCACATCCACTGTGAACAGCCTGTGCTATTAAAGACACACATGTGACAAGCGGCTTTTCTAAAGGCTGCTGTTTAACACTGTCCATTCACAACTCGCTCCCTCTCATGGCCATCCATCTCTCACACACACACACACACTGCAGCTCTGCCTCTTCATTCATTTGGCCAGATGAGAACTGGTCTCCTGACTAAAGCCCTGCTCACACTGCAATTTCGGCTATGATTTTGGTTGTCTGTGATACATTTGAGAAACCTTAAAATATTCCCAAAACCGTAAAGTTGTAAACTCATAACTAAAATCTGTGATCTTTGATTGTTGGTTTGACACGTTCATTGACACACTGTTAACTATTTTTGTAAATGACACGGTATTTAACTGTAATATGAAGTGTATTTTACTGTAGGACAGTTATGCAGTATGTTACCGTAATTTAAAGTAGCACTGTGAAAAATTTATGTATTTTACAGTTAAGATATACATAAAATTCTGTAAATGCATATACAGCAAGATAAATGGTGTTGTAAATGTAAATACAGTTTCTTTGCTGTAACTGATTTACAGTAAGTTACTGTAGATTCTACAAAAAGTTGTTAGCAGTCCAGCTTAATGAAATTCCCTCTGATGCAGTGTCTGAAGAGTTCACTTTAGCTACATTGAGCATTAAACCAAGAACCAATAGGATTGTCGAATGACGCAGCATGACAACTTTAAACCACCAATGAGAAACGTTGAAACAGCTTTTTCTGGTATTATTATTATTGAGGCACACTATGAGCAAAATTACAGCTACAGATTTTTATGTTTGCTGTGAGGTATCATTTCAGAATGTGAGTTACTGAATATGTGGATGGATGACGTCAACAAACATTTTCTCTAAATTTTGTATTTAATATTACCCTGTCTTCTGTACAGCACTTTGGTCTGTCTTGTAGCTGTTTTTCAAAGTGCTTTATACTTTAATTAACTTGAACGTCAAACTAGGATGAGTCCCGTTAATCGAAATTGGGTTCGGACCAGGCATTCGGACCAAGTGTGAAAGAACCCTCAGTCTGACAATAGGACAACTGAGATCTTACAGTGTGACATAGGGATCATTTATTCATTCAGTCTGAGAAGCTATAATCATTGAGAATTGTTAAAAATTGAGCTTGAGCCTGATTTTTCCCTATTGATTTTATTCAGTTTTGGATTTTAAAACAGTCACTGTTGGTCTGCTTATAGGTGCTATTTACACTAGTGCATTTCTTGCTTTAAAACAGCCTTTTAGAATGAAAACGTTGCTCGTCCAGATGGAGTTTTATTGCACTTTAGAAGAACAATCTCATTCCATTCCAGCCTAAGACACATGATACCTGACCATTCACATTCTCTGGCCATGCACATATTTTGATTTACAAGTTATGTGATGATCATATGAGAAGGACTTTGTCAAATCAGGGCATGATACACAATAGTCCAGAACAGCAGTCGGGCAATTGTGAACCTCCATTTCCAAAGGTTTTAGAATTTTAATATAGTTCCAGAAATTCAGTCTGTCTACATCAGTCAACGTTTGAAGTGGATCAAAAAGGTTTTTCAAGTTTTTTGCTTTAACTGTCAGCTTTAATTTGAAGGTATTTACATCCAAATCAGGTGAACGGTGTAGAGATTCCAAAAGTCTGCATATCTGCTTCCCACTTGTTAAGGGACCAAAAGTAATTAGCCAGAATAATAATCATAAAACTTTCACTTTTTAATACTTGGTTGGTAGCTCTTTGGATCTCATGTTGAGAGTTGACAGTCAACACAACATATTCCAAATGCAAATAGCACACTTGAAATGAACACTAATGTAAAAGGCACCCAACAGGCTCAAAAAAGATAGCTTTACAGTCAATCACATCCTTCTACTAGTGTATGATGTTCAAATTAAATTAAACTGAATAATAAGTAACTAAAACAAAAACCAGCCTTCTGTGAATCAAAAGTGCCTTCTGAACTCTTCTTTTACAATTAAAAAAACTTTGTACCTGATTTTATTTTTAAAGCTGCTTTGACACAATTTGCATTGTATAAAGTGCTATACAGATAAAAATGACTTCACTTGACCCTTTCTCTGTCATCCTCTTTCTATTTGAAAGAAAAGGAGTTTTCCCTCTGCTCGCTCATATCTCTGAGTGACAGCTGCACATGGGGATGAAGGCAGCAGGAATGAAAGGAAGAATAATATTCTTCAAAGCCAAAGCTAGAGAGCATCATGCTCACACAGCCTATAGCAGTTATTTCTACAACATGCTCTCCAAGCTTCACTCTGGACAAACTCTGTTCAAAAGACCATAGCCGGACTTCAGCTTGAAAAGATGCTGTCCTGGTGTCTCTATAAGACTTCTTAACTAGCTTAACCTCAAAGCTGCTTTTATCCATAGGCATTTACAGTACAGTTATTACAGTGACAGTCTCTACAAGGCACCCAGAGGATTTGGACACACAAATAATATCTATCTATCCATCCATCCATCCATCCATCCATCCATTCACTGTAAAAGCCACCTTTTTTTCCTGTATTTAGTCCTTCATAAAGTTTTTTTTATTGCTCATTAACTTAAAATTAACTTTGAAAGTCTTTCTTTTTACTTAAAATACCTATAAAATTTAATAAAAATAAACGTATAACCTATAAAACCTATAAAAATAAAGTAGAACATTACACCTATTTTAAAGATTTTCTCTTTCATGCTGGGAAATAGTAATCCAGTGATCAGTACTGTAATTACTCAAATTAAAATAAAAAATAATGTTGATTGAATTTTTATGCATGTATTTTAATTTTAATGTTTATTATTATTATTATTATTATTATTATTATTATTATTATGTTTTTAATCTATTATAAAGCATGCTGGGGTGTGTTTTTTAATAAAAAAAATGTATTGTATTGGTTTTGTGCGGAATTAATATGATTGTTAAACTTGAACTTAAGAAAATAAATAGTCAGAACAGTCATAAATTGTTGTGTCAGCTTATTTTACCAAGTTGAACAAGCAGAAAGAATTTTTGGTCTGTGTATGGCTGTGTGTGTAAGCGAGATAGCTTACATCTAAACTTAAACATAAATGTTATCTATATCTAAATTATAATTAAGATTAAACAATTTTAAATTATATTTTATATTTAATTATATATTACAATTTTAATTATAATTAAGATTCAAACAATTATGTTTAAATTGACAAAACAAGTATTGTTTAACATGCAATATCCATCTAATTGTATGTATACAAAAGATGTCCATAACAGTTAAGAGATTTGAAAAAGCTAGCTATGAAAACTGGGTGAGGAATAATTTTTTGTCCTCGTATTTGAGATTTAAGGTTTGGGACCATGCTAAACTCTGTTCTGAAATGAAAGTGTCAGAGTTGACGTTATTCGCTGCAGGTTTTAATGATGCGAAACTCGCATTGACAGGTGAAAATTCGATCATCTACGTACACTGCAAACACGAGGACACAGATACGATTTGTATCAGATAAATTTCCACATATGAACAAGGCCTGAATCTGATTTGAGTAAATCGGAATCCATGTGATTTCTTCCTGCCCATGTATACAGGCCATATCGGACCTGTGCCACATGGAAGAAAAAAAATCAGAATTGAGTCGCTTGAACCATGCAGTGTAAATGCAGCCTAAATGATCACTGGCATCAGACTTGGTCTTTGTCTGTATCTCATCTGTATCCTTTCACATTCCCTTTACAGAAACATTTTCCCTGTACAGAAAATATATCCAGGATATATCCAAAAGCACTTCTTTGGTAAAACATCTCATGATTTTCCATTAGAGACCACCAACACCAGCACTCACTATTATTAACTAAAATGGGAACCTGTTGGTATCAGCTGGACTATTCATAATGAATCTGTCACTCTCCTAACCTGGCTCTTCACCCTCTTCACCTCCGCCCATCACTCTTTTGTTTCAGTCGGCTCGAAGCGTGACGGACAGTGCGTGTAAATGAAAGGGTGAGACTAAGGTGACCATATCCAATCTTCCCCGACACCGAGAATGTGCCAGGTGACATGCAAACAGTCTGAGTGAGCGGTGCTGGCAGCAAAACGACTGGCACACACGGGCCGCCACTGCCAGTCTTGTACCACGCAGGCAACAACAGTCCATCTGCTGCAGATACAGCCAGAGGCGTTCCACCTAGAGCTGGCGAGCGTCCCAAACAACAAATCAACAGTCACTTCTCACCTGCCACCAGATAATTCAACAACGCCAGCAGAGAAATGAAGAGCTCCGTATGGCGGCCCTCCCCTCACTTTGCTCCAAACCCAAGCCGTAATGTCAGTCAGGCCCACGTCCCTCTTCTCATCCCCTGGGTCCGATTTTCTAATCCACCTCAATGCCGTGATCCCTGCTGTCACGCTTAATTTCAGAGTCACAAGCTGTGATGTGGAGAGGGACCCACCATACACAGTCTACGTCAGACTAGTATACTTCCCAGTGGAGGACGATTCTAGGAATCTGTCCTCAATGACCAGCCTGCTTTCAACCCTTTATTTCTGTGACTAAGGCCACATACACACTGCATCTAAATCTGGTTGTCAATTGAAATCAGGAAAGCTAACGTTAAGGGATGCACTGATATGGACATTTTGGCCAATAACTCTTTATATTTGGGAGCTGATAACCAACGCATAGGCTATATATATATCAACAGTTCTGTCAGGTTCTCAAATTTCATGGCTAATAGCCGTGCAATATTCTGCAATACCAGAACTCGTACAGCCTCCTCACACTTCTGTATTACTCCACCTACATAGGGTGACAGCAGATCAATAACCTCACCACAGTTTGACAAAAAATGCAGCTGTAGGACAACATAATGTACTTCTGAGGATTTTTCAGGCGAGAATGTAGTTGTTTAGATTGCATCTTTACAGTTTCTTTATAAGGATTGTGCCTATTTTAAATATTTATAATTTTGGAGAGAAGTTTTTTTCAGCACATTTTTAAACATAGTATTTTTAATGACAAATTTCTAATAATTTATCACTTTTATCTTTGCCATGATGACAGTACATAATAATTTACAAGATAGTTTTCAAGATACTAGTATTCAGCTTAAAGTGCAATTTAAAGGCTTAACCAGGTTAATTAGGCAAGTTAAGGTAATTTAGAGTTTCTGCAGGCTTCATCAATTCAAATTTAAGAGTTTTTAAAACACTTTTAAGACCATTATGAATTAAATTTTAGACTTATACAGGCCTAAACACTAATGATTATTTCTAATACACCGGTTGTGGCCAATGGATTTTTTTTTGCTTGCCACAACAAAAAATGCAATGTAATTATTTCTTAGCAACATTCTTTAATGTGTCAAAACAAGAAAACTCTAATTGCATACACTATTTTCAACACAATTTTTCTTTTTTTTGGTTTTTAAATGGCACGTTTAACATTATTAAAAATAAATTTATTGTGGAGGCAATTACATAAATAATCAAAAACAAATTGGTACAAGTTGAGGACCTGTTTAAAATTGTTTAAGACATACAACAAACTATTTCAGTGAATGTAAGACTTTTTAAGGCCTAAAATTGTTTTTGAAATGTAAGACATTTTAGGACTTTTTAAGACCCTGCGGACATCCTGTAATTAGGCAAAGCATTTTATAACAGTGGTTCATTCTGTTGACTATTGAAAATAAATATTGTTGGGGGGGGGAGTATTTTTTAAAGATTTTTTTTTCTTAACAAAATTAAATCTGTTTTTTATTCTAGCTAAAATAAAACAAATAAGACTTTCCCCAGAAGAAAAAAATATTATCAGACATACTGTGAAAAATTCCTTGCTTTATTAAACATCATTTGAAAAATATTTGAAAAAGATTTTAAAAATTCACAGAACTAATAATTTTGACTTCAACTGCATATCTCCACTTTTATTTATTGAGCTTGTAGTTAGAAAAAGATGGCTAAAGCCGAGGAAGATGTGCAGTGTTATTGCGAGCAAATCACCCATGGCCCCAAGTTCAGTCTATGTTTTCACTCCAAGATGTCAAAAAAAAGTTCCTAAGACTGCATGTACTTTTTGTACTGCATTTACAAAATTAATGCATGTTTAAAAAGGTACTGCTCTAAAAAAAACAAGTATGCATGTGTGTGATGTTTTTGATACAGTTGTAGATCATTATCCATTTAACAGCTTCATGTGCTACTGTCTATCCATTGACATACATTGGGAATAATTGGCTGGTTTCGATTCCTGGTCTACTGCAGGTAAATACCCACCTCTGTCAGTTCTCTTTTTGAAGGTGTGAGAAATTGTTGCAAATGATTCACTGAGTGAGTGAAATGTACGAATGAATCAAAGTAAACTGTGAACCGTTTGAAAACTGAAAACTCATTAGTAAGACAACATTAACCTGTGCTATATCGACCAGAATTTTCAGTGCATCCCTTATTTTTAGAATCGAATGTATTATAATCTCTTTTCTCTTGCATCGCCTATGATCTTGTTAGCCTGTCAAAGTCTTTTCTGTGGAAGCCAGTGTTACTGTGATGCCTAAAAATGCTGCTTACTAAGATTGGAACAAAGCCAGCGCGTACATGTCTGTTTTCTGTCTCCACATGAGACAAAATGAGACTCATTCAGATCCTAATTGCCAATGATGAAGTTTGTAAATCACAGAGATATCCGAGTGTCCATCAGGCATGTGGCAGTCATCATGAAAAGGGTCTAAAATCATCCATCTTCCCGCTCGGCTAATGACACCAGCAGGCAAACATCCATCTGCTGCAACAGAGTCAGCGAGCGCCACATGCACAAGCCCAATAACACACACCTGAACAGTGAGCTAATTTGATGCTACACAGCATTCTGCTTATTTTACAATGCAGAAGCAAGCAATTTTCGGAAAATGTGAGGCTTCTCATTTATTAGGAGGAGCAAACTATTCTGTCAAACAGGTTGCAATGCTTCTGCTTGAGTTCATTTTTTTCATGTGCTTTGATAAATGCAGAGCTCAAAATGTGATGTCTTTAATATAAAGATTAGCATAACAAATGTTATTTACTGCACATATAGACTGATATCAAAATGTTTTTTTTTCTTTTATTGTCTTTTTTACTCATAATTGAATATTAAAATCAAACAAAATGGGAATAACTGAGAAAAAAAGGTTATCCGAGTCATTTTAAAGTGCATTCATATTGTTGTCATTTCTTTTCATACTGCTGTATGTTTCATATGCGATGAGAACGTTTTCTTGTTTGTTCATGACATTTGGCATAAAGCCTTGATCAATAACAACAACAAAAAAAACTAATAATGTGAAAATTATTTGTGCAAAAAAATCTGCATGTTTATAATTATGACTACATAAACATTA
The DNA here is from genome assembly GCA_903798205.1 of Danio tinwini. Lineage (NCBI taxonomy): Eukaryota > Metazoa > Chordata > Actinopteri > Cypriniformes > Danionidae > Danio > Danio tinwini. The sequence goes on along the minus strand of CAIGQZ010032903.1, from coordinate 1,185,005 downwards.
TCTGATAAGGAATTCTAGTTTACAATATCAAGCAGCATAACAAGCTGTTTTTTACAGATAAAAATGGAAACTGGCAGCACCCGAAGCCTTAGACATTTAAGTTTCAAATGGCTGTGCTTGGTCTATTTAGAGAAAAGTAAGTCAGATAAACAAAGACTTATCAAGTATAAGTTTACGATGTTGAAGTATTTTTATTGCTGCTTTACTCCTAAAGAAGTAGGGGTGTAACGATACTACAAACCGAACTGAAATATCGCGATACACGAACCACGATACGTATCGTGAAACTCTCGAGGCGGACCGCAATACTTTCACGCCCCTGCTGCCCATTGCTGAGGTTGACGTCACTTGTCTCTAACTAATTAAACCAAACATCTTTATTTTATCACATTTGATTAAATTGTATTAGTAATGATGAGCTTTTGTTCTAAATATTATATTCTAAATTTAGTATTTTCCAAGTGCATGCCATGTCATGTGACTTGAGTGAGCGATCACACTCGATTACTACTGTATATGCAGGACGGCTGCTTCACATATATTGAGATTGCAGATCCCCCAAACACATTTAAGTCTCCTGTTTGGGAACATTTTGGTTTTCCAGTGGAGTACAGGAATGGAATTCATGTCGTAGACAAAGCGCACACTATCTGTCGTAGCTAACTGTTTTACGAAATTTAATAAGGAATAACAATTAAAAATTGTGGTAAACTTCACAATGTGAGAGTGTATGGAAAAGACACTGACAACAGAACTGCCAACAAAAGGGATTTAACCCCTTACCTTGCTAGAAACTGATGAAAAGAAAAAAAAAGGTTTTCAGCGCCGTGCGCCGTATTCTTCCCTATACTGAACTGTAGAATAAAATAAATACAAAGATAACGTTCACCTCTTACCTGATGTCTTTAACAATACACTTTCTACGTATTTGCAAAATCAAAGCCCTAAGACATCTTCCCTATCCACCTTACTCTGAGAAAAGAGTGAACTTGAGGAGGTAAAGCTCAATATGACGGGAAAGAGCTGAGCCAAAAAGCAACAAACAAATCAATCGAAATAAAAATGTACAAAAATCACAAAATATCTAAAAAACGAAAGTTAAGCAAAAACAACGAAATTCATAATCATGTTAGCAAAATACATGAAAAACGAGATCAAAGGAAAATTCGCTCTCCTCCGCTTTTCCTGACGTAATTTTTATATTCCTGTGCCACATCGCCCAATGATGATAGATTGGTCTCCTGACCAATCAGCTGTCGTGAAGGCGGACCTACAGAAATGACAGGCATGGAGAGAGCGAGAGAGAGAGAACGGGAGGCAAAAATACAACCTATATACGGCTACAACCATAACATTAGTTTCAGACAAAACTGCAATGTATTTTACTGGTGAATATGTCATGTAAAAAACACTTTACAGACACATTATATGTATATTTTTTCATTAATTTAAACGGAAATGAAAACTTAGATAACTAAAAATGAGCATCATTATGTCTGTGTCTGCACAGAGATCAAGCCTCTCACCTGAGAATGTGGACATTTTTGAAGAAGAACCTAAAACTTAATTGCATATTTCAAATGTCCTTAAAGAGGACAAGCCTGTTTATCTTTCACTAGTCTACACTGCAGTTATTTATTTAATTTGAGTTTACTTTTTTAAGATGGCTGCACTAAAGAGAATTGTTTTTTCTGATTAGTCTATATTGGAGGTATTTATAAAATTTTTGTTGTTTACTTCGTTATCCTGACTGTACTAAAAATGTGATGGCAAAAGTAATAAAGAAAATTTTAGTTGTTCTTGTTATTAAGTGAATCTATTGTTCCTTAGCATTGCTGTTAAGATGACATCAACCCTAACCCCACAGCAAACAGAAACCGAACCGTGGCTCCAAAACCATGAACCGAACTGAATTGTGCCTTTGATGCATCGTTACACCCCTATAAAGAAGCTTTATTAACAGAAAATAGAGCGGAGCAGCACCAGATTAAACTTGACTTCTGAAAGCCTTAACACTATTTATATAAAAAAGCATAACTCAAATTATTTAAAACAGAAAATTGTGGATATTGATTTTCTCCACAGATTATGCAGAGCAACAGTTCTATAATCATAGAATCTAAAAATCTGCAACAAAGACTCATCTATTGGTCTGACGTTTAAGGTCGAACTATATGATGGGAGTGTAAAGAAAACCTGCCTGAAAACATTCTTTTTTTTTGAAGATCTGTATTATGACACTAGCTATGTTTCCATCCAAAAAAGCTAATTAACTTTATGCGCAAAACTGGAATATCGCATAAAAGATGTATGAATAAAGCAGCGTTTCCATACAACGAGTCAAAGAGAACAGAATCGTAACTTCCTGATTAACTGGCACCAAATAACAACAGTAAAAACAGAATTTGCTGCCGTAGGAGAAGCTGCATGAATCTTTTCCATATTTAGTAAATGACTTAGAAGACGATGCCGACATGCAATGAATGCGTGAGACGCGGAGCACAGATGCTCTTGACAATTCTGTAGGTAATTAATAATACTGTATAATTACACTAATACGGAAAGGTTTAGGCGCTTTAGAAAAACCAAAACAACATTTCAGATATTTTACAATGTTCTTAGCTTGCTGGTTTGTCCATCCACACACATTTTTTTTAATGTGCATACTGGAATTTGTTTGGTAAAAGTGTTTCCATCATAGTTTATGCGCATCTTTTCTTATCAAATAAAAAGTTTATCCTACTCAGTTATGTGCATACGTTTTTTTATGCGCATTTTCGAAATGTATGCGCATCTTGGCATTTCCATCGACCGATTTTTATGCGCATATCCAAAATGCGCATAAAAATAGGTGGATAGAAACAAAGCTACTAGTGTTGTTTGGTGACATAAGGTGTGTACACTCAGAAAGGGTTATCACTGGCATACATGCATTTTTTATTTAATAAAATAAAATCAATTAAAACCGTATCATGTCATATCACACCTGACATACATTTTGAAGCAAGTCAGGCCTAGTTACATTCCCTGTTAGATTAAGTTCATTGCTTTAAATAATATGTAAAGATCAGTTCACCCTAACATGAAAATTCTGTTATTAGTTACTCACCCATGTTGTTTCAAAACAAGAGACATTCATTCATCCTCAGAACACAAATTAAGATATTTTAGTTCAAATCTGAGAGCTCCATCGTCCACTACAGACATCCAAATTCCAGAAAAACTGTTCAAAACATTGTCAAAACACTGTGTGACTCAAGTGGTTCATATAAATCTCTAAGAACACTTTTGTGCACCAAATAAACCCTCCTGAAATACACTTTGCTCGCCAATGTCTTCCGTATCAGATCAGCATGCTTATTTATTTATTTATTTGACATGGACATTACAGTTACAGTGGATAAACCATACACATTTTGTTTTAAGTGCTATAGCAGACTTGCTATATTTCAACAACTATTTAAGGGGACTTGTTGTTGAAACGACATAAAAATGATATTAAAAAGAACAATATACATACACACACAATTATAATTCTTTACATATAAAAGCTATAAGGCAAAGGCCTCACGATCAAACAATAAACCAATAAAACTACTAATGTAAACACTTCTATTTTGTTTTTAACCACTTTTTAAGAATTCTGTAAAAAAAAAAAGTACATTATTTTCTAATATTAGTTTGGCAAATAAAGCACTCCAGAGTTTTGTTCTCTTCACAAAGAAGATATATTAACCAAAGGAGGTTTTGAACAAGACAATCCACATTAATAGTTGCTTGTGTGTTTACTACAGTAATAAGATGCTTGATGCAGGATGCAGGAGAGAAGACACAGCCAAAAGTTTTACAGTAGTACACTGTAGTACATTCTACACAATCGATTTGTGGTGGGACAACAAGGAGGAATCAAGTTAACGTATTAGTTTTTACAAATTTCAGTGGACTGGACATAAAACAATTAAGAATTGTGTTGTTTCAGTTCATTTTAAATAAGTAGTTTGAACTTGCAGCAAATGTAGAGTGTATTTACAGTTTTTTTAGCACACAAAAGTGTTTTTGGAGGTTTGTATGATTACAGCTGAACCACTGAATTCACATGTAGCATTTTGACAATGTTTTTGGATCCTTTTCTGGTCTTTCAATGTCTTGCTGTCTATGGAGGATGAGAGAGCTCTCAGAATTTACCTAAAATATCTTCATTTGGGTTCTGAAGATGACCAAAGGCCTCAGGGGATTGGAAGGAAATGGGTGTAAGTAATTAATACTAGAATTTGAAATTGTTGGGTGAACTAACCCTTTAAGTGTTTGAACTAAATTGTCTTACTCAACAGATCTGTGTAGCTTGAGAAAGCTGCACATAAAAAACATTAAAACATTGGCCACTCAATGTCCACTAGTGGCACAGGAATTAAACACTGCGCTTTGACCACTTCAACTAAAATCGGCACACTCAATTCAAGAGCTAAAACAAAACGTGTGATTTTTATATTGATAACAGCATGGACAAAGCAGTGAACTCTGTTTTCTCAAATCCACAGAACAATCTGTTCTCATCGAGAGTGCAGCGAGACCTCATAGTCGAACAGGCGCAGCAGGAAGGAGATCACGTTTAACAGGCCAGTCTGAGTCCGAGCGGGAGGTCAGGAGGGTTGATGCGGAGGGAAGCACTGCTCCGTCTGACAGCTCACACACATATATACACACAGAAGCTGAACTCATTAAGGATCTGACAAAGGCGCCTCAGCCCGTCCAGAGCCCTTGCACACATGCCGCTAACAATGCTACGATGCTACTGTGTGCCTCTTGCTGTGGTGTGTGAGGAGGACATACAGACTCCTCATTACACCCTACTGTTCTCCACTGCCTGGAAAGTTTGACTTGTCATCTCTGTGCAACAACAGTACAGCAGAATTCAAACACTTTGACACTAGCTATGAAAACTACATGTCCGGTCGTCTTGTTTGAGCTTGAGCTGTTGTGGTTTGCTTAATGTGATTTACAAAAGTAAGACATTTTTTACTGGATCAACTTTCTTTGCAGGGTCTGAAACAACATTCTTATTAAGCTATCATAGCTCTTTGTTTCTGCACAGGATCTCACTGGAAAATGTACATTTTGGTGAATTAAGAAGCTAATGGATACTGAAGATCTCAGTCAAATAAAAACTTACATTTTTTCAGAAAGAGGCATGCACCACAAACCATAAGTCTATGAGATTGCACAAACGCTTATGACTTGACAATTAATCCCTCAAAATGTACAATATTATCTACGTACACTGAGAACTCAGAATTCAGGGTAACATACTGTAATAATTTGAACTGAGGATTTTGAATTGAAATTCATAGTAAGAAACAAGAATCAAGTAATACAATATACTGTAGTATTTGTAATTCAACCCTACACAAGTTTTGTTAAAAGAAACACACCATTACATGAGTAATTTTGCATATACATATATACAGTTAGTCAGAATTATTAGCCCCCCTTTGAATGCATTTTCCGGTTTTGAATATGTCCTAAATGATGTTTAACAGAGCAAAGAAATTTTCACAGTAGGTCTGAAAATACTTTTTCTTCTAGAGAAAGTCTTATTTGTTTTATTTCGGCTATAAAAAAAGCAGTTTAGAAAAAAAAAAAGCATTTTAAGGTCAAAATTATTAGCCCCTTTAAGCTATATATTTTTCCAATTGTCTACAGAACAAACCATCAATATACAATAACTTGACTAATTACCCTAACCTGCCTAGTTAACCTAAATAACCTAGTTAAGCCTTTAAATGTCACTTTAAGCTGTATAGAAGTGTCTTGAAAAATATCTAGTCAAATATTATTTACTGTCATCATGTCAAAGAGAAAAAAAATCAGTTATTAGAGATGTTAATGATAGAAGATGGTGATGAAGGAACTGAGGAAACAGATGGAAGAATTAAATATTAAGCATAATCAGACATAAGCATAATAATTCTGAGAGCTTTTCAATTATTTGGTGTATAAAATGTATAAATATATTAATATATTATAATATATTAATATTTTCCCAGTGATGGGTTGCAGCTAGAAGGGCATCCGCTGCATAACACATATGCATGTGGCGACCCCTGTTTAATAAAGTGACTAAGCGGAAAAGAAAATGAAAGAATGAATATATTAATAAATTTAATAATATTGTTTGATTAAGAAATAAATGATATAAAAATATTTATATAATAATATTAAGTAAAATAATATTTATAAAATAATGCATAGTATAATAGTACACACAGTATATTGTATAGTATAATAGTAATAAATAGTATAATATAAATATTGTTTATTATTATTATTATTATTATTATTATTATAATTATTATTATTATTATTATTATTATTATTATTATTATTATTACTACTACTACTATTACATTAAACCTTGGTTGACAATTACTTGTTATAAAGTGTTATACTGTTTTTATGCAGTACGCGGATGCAATAAAATGTTTTAAAAGTGTAGGTATTGGTTTTTAGGGCGGCAGGATGGTGTAGTGGGTAGCACTGTCGCCTTATAGCAAAAAGGCCACTGGATCGAGTCCTGGCTGGGTCAGTTGGCATTTTTGTGTGAAGTTTGCATGTTCTCCCGTGTTCGCGTGCTGCATTTTCCCCCACAGTCCACACACATGAGCTATAGGTGAATATATTAAGCTAAATTGTCTGTAGTGGATGCGTGTACATCCTGGTCCTCCAGGTTGTGAGTTGACTTTTGGGCTAATGACCCACCTCGTAAAAATTAGATGTTGCGAAACACCAACATGGTGCGGCTAATTATCAACTTTGATATGAAATGGCCCTAGGAGTAAGTAAGGTATTGTTTTTTGTCTTTACTTAAATGTTTTAGTTCAGCTTACATCATAATTTTAAGACAATCAGTTTCCTAAAATTTACCTAGTAATGTGAACACTAATAAGAAGTTAACTGAACAAATTATTTTGAGTCAACAGTACTGAAGTTTACTTTATTAAGATGTTGCAAATACAAACTGTTTTAAAGTATGCTTACTTAAAATTAATACACTACTTAGAAATTTTAAAGCAATCTGTTTCCTCAAATTTTCTAAGGTCAGCTTATTACATTTAATAGTATATATATATATCCACCAAACTATCTCACTCTATACTCCTCAAATTCATATTTTATATATAGTGCTCATTTCAAACACTTATGATCTCTTTCTAGAAATAGTTTGTATATTGTATGAACACATTATAAGTGATTCATAATTCAAATTATATCTATAATTCAAATAGCAGTTGTATTTATTTCTTGCTATGCATTTCCTTTTAAACCTGCCTTAAAAATGTGGGTAACAAAAAATAAATAAATACATTTTAAAAATTACAGTCTGGTGATGGTTATTAATGTTGTTCCAGAAATGGCCAAAGAAAGCTGATGCAGTGTTGTCTTAGTATCATAAATTAAGTCACAGACTTTGTTTCAAGTACCAGGCTGAAAAGAATAAAGGTTAATACAACTCCAGTTTCGATTCAAATTAGAAATAGCCATCAGTGTTTTAGACAGCATCACAAACCAATGAACGTCAGAAAGAAATAGCACATGTGTGAGACTCGCTGGACTTACGGCTTTTGGTTTAAATGGTGGCTGAACTTCCCTGTGCTCCAGCTTCTCCCAGTCCATGTAACGGAAGAAGCCGTGTTCCCTAATGTCTCGCTCACCTTCCGGACCGCAGCCCAGACGCTTGCCTGGGTGTTTGGTCATCAGCTGAAACAGAGAGAGCCACAGCGATGAAAACACTAGGATAATCATCTGACTTCCAGTCCAGATAGGTGTCCAATTATTTTAAAATACTTAAACACGGTGTCATTTGTTTGCTTTTTTTGTGCAAAAAAAAAAAAAAAAGTTTGTGCATGAAGCCATAATATTTCTCTTAAATAATAAGTTACATTTTGGTTTGTTTTTAACCAAACCCTGTTGTATACCCCCTTAAAAAAAATGACTCGATAAAGATAAATTATATATGATACCTACTTAACACTCCTATTGTCTCCTATTTGACCCAATTCTATTCCCAAAGGCCACCTACAGTATTATGCCCTTTTATACAAGATGTAAAATAAGTCTTTGGTGTTCAAAGAATGTGTCTGTGAAGTTTTAGCTTAAAATACTCATCAGATCGTTTATTATAACCTGCTGAAAATGTCAAAGCTGTTTTGTGCCTGTGGCTTTAAATGCAAATGAGCTGGTTCTCCCCACCCCATACTTCAAATAGAGCGTGGTGTTTGGAGATACCCAGCATCATATGTCAGGATAAGCATAGCACAATCATGGACAGTATTCATATACTGATAAAGCAGAGACCCAGTTAAAAAATACCAAAGTTAAGACTGAACCAGGAAGTTTCCAATGGTTATTTGATTTAGTTGTTGTGGAGCAGGGCTGTACAAATTCGGTCCTGGAGTGTAAGTGTCCTACTGAGTTTAGCTCCAAATTGCTTCAACACACCTGCCAGGAAGTTTCTAGTATGTCTAATAAGAGCTTTATTAGCTAGTTTAGGTGCATTTGATTAAGGTTGGAGCTGAACTCTCCAGGACACCGGCCCTCCAGGACCGAGTTTGGACACCCCTGTTTTAGAGTTTATTTAGCCTTTCTGTAACAATGAATGAGCCACACACAAACACCATTTCAAAGTTTGCTTTATCCTATTAAAGTTCCTGGTATACTTCAAAGTTATTTTTCATTCTTTGTTTGAGGGCAAAAAGAAGTTGGCTGAGCGATGGTATACTGTTTCTTAACACTTCAACACCCCCCTGCTGCAGTAGGTGGGCTTGTAAATTGTGGCTGAGAGAGAAGAACGGTTTCAATAACATCTAGCAAACAGCCTTCTCAACAAGAAGCGCCATCATGGCATATCACAGATAGACACCTTTGAATTGCGCATGTGCAAGACAAAAGACATAGCGCGATTAGATGGGCCACCTCCAAGTCCCAAAATATATCCAAATGTGATAACATAGGTGCGGATACATTTAAACCAGCTCTGCTACTGGGCTCTGCAGTATATTCATGTGGCTAGTGTTTTTATTTTACATGTTGTTCTCCTGTCTGACCCCTGTTGAATAAGGAAAAAAATAATAATAATAATTGGACGTCAAAGGTGGACTTCCAAAACACAGCCACCTATTGCGTAATCATCATGAACCAATGGTAGCTCAAAGGTGTTAAGGTGCCAAATTGAACTCCCCAAAAAGCTCGCTTTGGTCCGCTGTTTTGAACTGATGAACTTTGTTATAGTCGGAATTTGTTCGGAATGACGTTGAAATGACATATGCTGCCTTGTATTGCCTCATTATCCAAGATGATGCTTTTATGTCTTTTAATGTCATCAGTTCCTCCTCAAATAGTGTCAGTTGACCACAGATTCACAAGGAAATGAACAAGGAACATATCTACAATTGCACTGCTTGCTTCAACCTTAAATAACACTTTTGCACAATATTCAATATTAAATACCTCTTTGCACAAAATTCAACCTTTAATGCCTCTCTTGCACAATATCCTGCACAATATTGTTCAGTCTCATGTAAAGTACTAGTTTAGCCTGTCTTATGTGTATAGATATGTTATAGCTTTTTTTTTTAATAGCTTTTATGTCCAGTGTTGTGTTTGTATTTATGATTAATTATACTGTAGAGCACTGCTGTCCTGCGAGACTTGATTATTTTGCTCCTCTGTATGTCCACACATGTAGCAGAATGACAATAAAGCTCAACTTGAACTTGAGCTTATTAAAGAGCTGAAAAAGCACATGTCTGTCAATCTGGTTGGCCTTGAGATTGAGAATTTTTCATCCTGGGTTAATTATAGGAAATGTTAAAAAAACATATTTCCCAAAAGTTGATTATGCACAATATAGGTGCCCTTTGATGTCTGCATAAACATTGTTTATTTAAAGGGATATTTAAGTTATCAACACAATACATCGAGTAAATTACTTGACAAGATTTTATCGATTTTGTTCTATTTATCAGATTTAATTTTTTAGGAGGGTTAATTCTGGTTGCTATTCACTGCCATTATACTGACAAGTGACACATGTTAATAACTGACAGTAGAGCCTATGGCATGCGTCATTAGAACAACACAGGGGTGAGTAAATAATGATTATTCCTTAAAGGGCACCTATAATAAAAATGTTCTGTTTGGACAGAACTGTGTGTGTAGGTATATTGCGTCCACAGTCATACTGGGCTGATATAAAGACAATAAGTCTTATTTTTAAAATTTTCCTGATGTTAAAATAGGATCCAAATCCCTCCCATATTGAGGCCCACCATAACGTGACGTAGGAGTGCAGTTTCCCCGCCCACTGAATTGATTGACAGCCTTGTATTAACATGTCTCCATAGTAACGTGTATAATCATATCAACAAGACCGGATGTGCGGAAAAGCAACTGGGATTAAAAGATCTGTTCAGCTCTCTGTGATCATCAATCATCATTAAATGTGATCAAGAATTTTTAATTGTTTTAAAAAGTTTTAATTGTTTTTAATACAGTGCATGTGTGTAATGAACTACAGCCATTTTACCATCTTTATCAGCACAGCCGCATGTCAGTAAAATTATAAAAGATGCTTCAATCCCGGTTTGTGGGCATTAAATCAGGTTTATTTTGTACATTAACATAACAGATATCCACACTGCAGTGGATATTAATGTGTATGTTGTCACATTTGTGTGCAAAAACACTGCAAAGTTAAATGCTCACGCTGTGTGTGTGTGTGGGTGTGTGTGTGTGTGTGTGTGTGTGTGTGTGTGTGTGTGTGTGTGTG